>JAQHUG010000137.1:1962527-1974115 GCA_028555095.1 Dicrostonyx torquatus
CCACCACCGCCCAGCTTTGGAGCTCTCTTTGTAAACCAGGCTGGCCTGGAACTCAGAGATCCGCCTGACTCTACATCCTGACCACTGGGACTAAAGGCATGTGACACCACCGCCTTGGACTCACAGAGATCTGCCTACCTCTGCCTCCTGACTGCTGGGATTAAAGGCCTGTGCCACCCTGCCCAGAAAGTTCCAGAATTTTTTAATCACCCTATACAGAAATGAGAAATCGGTTACCTCCGACTCTTCCCTTCCTGACAGTCACTAACTATTCTCTAATCTAGTCAGGATAGGCTAGATGTCTTTTTCTCTCTGTCTTGTGTACCTGGATTCAGACAGTTTATAACTTTTCATTCAGGTGTATCCATGTTGTAGCATGTGTCAAGACATTGTTACTTTGTATAGCTGTAGACTAGCCCATAGTTCCTATAGACAACGTTGTTCATCCTTTGCTCAACTAATGGGAGCTCAGTCTGTGTCTGTCTTTTGATTTTCCTGAATGGTGCTACTAAGAACAGCTGTTTAAGTCCCCGTGGTCCACCTTGTGGTGTATACCTTGAAGTAAACAGTGGAGTCTCCTCTCCTCCCACAAAG
Source organism: Dicrostonyx torquatus (assembly GCA_028555095.1). Taxonomy (NCBI): domain Eukaryota; kingdom Metazoa; phylum Chordata; class Mammalia; order Rodentia; family Cricetidae; genus Dicrostonyx; species Dicrostonyx torquatus. The sequence continues at coordinate 1,963,122 of JAQHUG010000137.1, forward strand.
GACTTTAGACGCTAACGTCAAGGGATAGTTTCTTTGTGTGGCAGAACTGTGCTAAACGTCATTATCCTGGGTCCTCGCAGCAGCTGGTCATAACCTGGAGGGATGGGACTCAAACCCGGCTTACTGACGTTGTTGTTCTTCTGTCTGCCTTGTTCTGTCTTCCTCTTGCCCGGCATCTCTATGATCTCTGGAAAACGGCTGTAGGGACGGGATGGTTTACGACAAGGCTAGGGGCGGTGGCATCTCTCGGAGCATCTGTCTGCTGAATGCTTCAGCTCAGCAGGGGCACCGTGTCACACATACAGTGAGTCCTGAGTGGAGACTGAGCTGGTACCTCTGAGCTCTTCCTAGCACATGGAGCAACCTTCTTGCTGACTTATTGGCCAGCACTACCTGTCACCTTGACCCTTGAGGTCCTTAGAAAAGAGGGAAGCTTACCGGGCCACCAACTCAGATCCTTCTTCCTAGAGAGAGCACAGGTCTTGTCCAGGGATATAGTTGAGACACTGTTGTGCAGGTCAGGCTGGAGACACTGGGAAGTGGTGATGCTTCTTTCTCCAGAAGGAGCCCCAGGAGCAGAATGGGGTGGCTCTTCTCCTTGAGAAACCAAGGCAGGGCCCCCATCACCTTTAAAGCCCCTGGCTGGGCAAAAGAAGCATCCACAGAGGACAGAGACATGAAAGGAGCCATGTCTGAGCAGCAGATACGTTACCAACTGCAGGATGCACAGCCAAGTTGGGCACTTTCTGCTCTTCGGTTATGTTACTCTTATTAAAAACACTCCTTGAAAAAATGGATGGAACTAGAAAACATTATTTTGAGTGAGGTAACCCAGACACAGAAAGACAGTTGTCACATGTACTCACTCATAGGTGGCTTTTAAACATAAAACAAAGAAAGCCAGCCTACAAACCATAATCATAGAAAACTTAGACAACAATGAGGACACTAAGAGAGACTTACATAGACCTAATATACATGGGAAAGTATAAAAAGACAAGATCTCCTGAGTAAACTGAGAGCATAGGGACATTGGAGGAGGGTTGAAGAGGAGAGGGGAGAGGTAGGGAGGGGAGCAGAAAAAAATGTAGAGCTCAATAAATATCAATAAAGAAAAAATGGAAAAAAAAACTATGTTAAGACAAAAAATAAAAATAATAAAAATAATAAAAACACTCCTTGAGGGGGCGGGGGAGATGGCTCAGTTGGTAAAGCGCCTGCCGTGCAAGCATGGTGACCTGAGTTCAAATCTTCAGCACCCAAGTAAAAAGCTGGCTGGAGTAGTGCATGCCTGTAATCGCAGCACTGGGGAGGTAGAGACATATGGATCCCTGGGAATGGCTGTCCTGCCAGTCTAGCCAGTTAGTGATGTCACTGAGCTCCAGGTTCACTGAGAAACTGCCTCAAAAAAAATAAGGTAAGGGGCTGGAGACTTGACTCAGTGGTTAAGAGCACTTCTCGGCTGCAGTGCCGTGATGGGGTACGTCTTTAATTCCAGGACTTGGGAGGACAAGGCAAGGGAATCCTTGAGTTCAAGGCCAGCCTGGCCTACAAAGTTAGTTCCAGGACAGCCAGGACTATGAAGTGAGACCCTGTCTCAAAGAAAAGGGGGCGGGGAGGGGAGGAGTGTACTTGTTATTTTGCTGTCCTTGCAAAGAACCCAGATTCAACTCTCAGCTCCCACATATAAGTTCATCACCTCCTTGGGCACTGGGCACACATGTGGCTCACAGATATATATGCAGGCAAAACAGTCATAAATAATAATAATGATGAGAATGTGGAAAACAACGGGGGCATCCGGTATTAACTTGCTCTGGCCTTCACACACATGCATCCACCTGAAAGAAAAAGGTTGGGAAATCCCTTCCCTGACTCTAAATGCCTCGGCCCTCCCTCTTGACCCTGTTTGAGTTTTTTCAGGATTCTGGCCAAATTCCAATCAAGACTGTTTCAGTAGAAACCACAGAGCCGTCTGGAGCCCATTCTCACTTGGTGCTGGCCAACAGAGCCACCTGCCCCTCGTGGTCTGGAGGCCTTGGTCTTCTGTCCCTAGCTGCTGCCTCTGCTGTTCAGACCTGGCCCTGCCACACTGTCCCGTGAAACACTGCGTCTAATTCCAGGCTTTCTGTTTCGCTTGGCTATGGTTATGCGGCGGCTGTGCCTCTCCTGCACACCCTGGCAGCCTTGCAGGGTGCAGGGGATGGCTGGCCCCTGGATGTCGCCTTTCTCTCCTCTTCTTCCCTGTAACACTTTTTATGCTTCTTTTCCCCTCCCTCCCTCGCCATCCTTTTTTTTCCACTCTTTCAACATGGTTTTCCTAAAAAGTTTTTTAATCAATCAAATTTGAGGCAGAAAATAGGTTTTGTCACGCCTGGTCCCGGGATAGTGTGACTCTCACTCAGGCTCCTGACAGCTCCTCAATGCAAGAAGGAGGCCAAACAGAATATTTCTCCGGGAAAGTGCCCGTTTCCATGACACTGCCCCTTGTTGTCTGTGCTGCCCCCCTCCTCAAGCTGCCGGGCTGACATGGCCCCAGCCCTTGTGAAAGGCACAGCCAGGGAGGTGGCCTGGGGGTGGGTAACCAGGCGGCCCAACAGCTGTCCTGAATCTCCCTGGCCTGAGAAGGCCCCGCGGAGTAGGTTGGAACCTCAGACAGGAGCCTGGCCTGGGGTTCATACATATAGAGTCAGCCTGTGGGAGAGACTGTGGGGTCAGGTGGCAGGAGAGAGGTTTCAGCTCCAGGCAGAGAAGACCTCAGGTAGTCAGGCTCCTTCAAGCCTTGGTACATACTTCTAGCACATCTTGCCCCTCCCCTTTTGCTTCTGCTCTTCTGCCCATCAAAGTTTCTCCCATCATCCTTGGCTTCTTCCTGGTTCCTCCATTCTAGAATCTTTGGTCCCTGCCACCTCCCCCACGCCCTCCAGATCCCTAGCCTCCAAATCAGAGCTCCCCAAAAGCCCTCTGAGTCTTTTCTTTCTAGCCAATTCCCTCTTCCTTCTTCCTGTTCCCATCTTTCACCCTCTCCTCTTCTCCTTCTCTTTTATAATTAATGATTAGTTTTAATTGGTTTGCTTAGGCAGCCTGACAGCAAATTAACAGAAGGCAGTCCAGGGCTGCAAGGCTGGGGTGGAGACCACTGTACTTCAGACCTGGTGAGGGAAAGGGAAGACTGTGGCTGCCTTATGGGATCATTTCCTGGCCAGTGGGCTGTGTGTACTCAGGCCTCCCCGTGGACAAGTGCAGCAGCCAACAGGAAGAAGGCAACAGGCGCTCTGCAAGATGGGGAGCTCACTCTGTCAACTTCCTGTGTGCTTTTGCTTTTGTTCCCCTGTATCCCCTCTGTGCCCATCACAGAGATTAGGGTCAGGGTTGATGCCTTTAGGCTGCACAGGGTTTGCTTTCGGTGCCATTGTCCTTGCCTGTGTTATAGCTGATGGGGTTGGCACTTTGACATCTCTGGAGCCGAGAGCCTACTCTTTCCCATGGACAGGAAGGAAGAGACCATTGCCACTATGAGATCAGCTGCGTAGGGATGAGCAGCCACCACGGCCTGCAAACTCCAGAACCTAGCTCTGCTTTCTTCTAATTACCTCTACACGGAACCTTCATCCTTTCCGTTCTCAGGGCAGTGAGTGAGGGTTAACACTGGACAGACTGGCAGAAGATGGGTAGAAAATGGATAAATGGATTGATGGATAGGTGAGCTTGACGGATGGAGGATGGATGGCTAGCAAACTGGCAGAGGTGGTGGCACATGCCTTTAGTACTCAGGATGGCAAAGCAAGTGATCTTCGTGAGTTTGAGGCCAGCCCGGTCTACAGAGTGAGTTCTGGGACAGTCAAGGCTATATAGAGAAACCCTGTCTTGAAAAAAAACAAACAAAACACACAAAAGAAGAGAAAACTGTCAGAGGATACTTAACCTGTGGGCTCTTCTGGTATGAGTCCTGAATATACATTCCTTTTCTCTTTTAGCTATGAGGTGTTTCCCTTAACCTTAGCCTCCCTGCGGGTAGGGGTCCTTCCCCCAGCCCTCAGAACCCTTCCTTTATGCCATTCACTACCATTACCTGGTTGTGCCAACCCCTTTTCCTATAGGCCAGAATGAGGGATCAGCACTGGGAGGGGCAGAGGCAGAAGGTACAAGAATAAAGAAATGAGAATGGTCTACTGGATACTGCTCCGGTCCTCACTGGGAGCCTAGAATCTACCCAGCGTCCCAGATCCAGCTGAGAGATAATAAATGTCCCTGCTGCTGTCAGCCAGACTACCTGCCCTGGACAGGCAAGGATGGGACGGAGGGAGGGCGTATCTTGGTGCCCTCCTCTAGGCGTCTGTGCGTCTCCGCCCCTCCCCCTCCTGCCTCCAGCCCCAGCCAACTCCTGGAAAGTTTCCTCCCGATTGTTCTGTGTGATCAGATCTGCAAGTTGCTCTCTAAGCTCCTTGTCACATTTTGACTTAATGAAGTGCAAGAGCTGAGGGATTTGGGTTCAGCGCTCCGGTCTCCCGCGCTCCCTTGTTGTCAGAAAACAGGGGTGGTTGGGGACGGCAACACTGTGCTGTAAGTCGTTATCATTCCGGTCAGTCTGTTTAACACAAAATTAAACAAAGAACTAATTAGTGCCTCATGAATTAATAAATGCACAGTTGCCGGGGAGGAGGGGAGGGGAGAAAAAGGTGGTGGAAGGGAGATACTGGAGTTGTAGAGTTGGGGGGCTTTGGGGGTTCAAAGGAGGCTGGCTGGGGCGTCTTGACAGATCTCAAGAAGGAGAACTTGAGATGGACAGGACAATGATGGTGCCCCTGCCTAAGGCTCATTGGCCGGAATGTGCACTCTGCCGGTCAAGCCCTTGACTTTGGGGTCTCCATTCCTCTTCCCCTGGCCTAGCCCATAGTCCCTCCCCTTAACTTAGCTCACCTCTCATCTCCCTTTCTGTTTCTTTTCACTCTGAGCTTCTATCAGCCTCTTCCACCTCTGCCTGGCACCATTTTCTCTCTTGCCCCCTTCCTTAGTTGCCCACTTACTTCCCTGCACACCCCTCAGCTCCCACCTTCTAGACGCATGAGTGTCCTAGGCTCACAGAGAAACCCTCCCAGACCTCTTGATGGTCACCAGGCTCTCAGCCCTTTTCTGCAGCCGAGTAGACTCTGCCCTACTGGGCACCTCTGTCCTAGCAGCCCAGCATAGTCTATAACACTGGCCTAGTGGAGCCCTCCTTAAGAGGACATGTCAAGTACAATTAGCTTTATCTGTCTAAACATGTCCTGGGAATGAGAGAGCGGGTGGTGGGACTGGGTGGCATTCTGGGAGCCCCGGACAAGGTCACCTCATCTCCCGCAATCCCCCCCAATCTGATTTGGGGATTACATAGCCTAAGGAAATTGGTGTTATTCCTCTTGCATCATTGATAAGCCACGAACGAGGGCTAGGGGGACAAAAGGAGGAAATAAACAGCAAACCCTTTGTCTAGCATAGCAGATGCTAAGGCTGGGGTACGGGGGGGGGGAGCGCAGGAAAGGGCTGGTGGGGCCAGGTGAGCAGGCACAAGGTGCTTCAGGTCCTCCCTCCACAAGTGGAGTCTGTCCTATTTGAACCTGGATCCCCACGCTCCTGTTCTAGGTGCAGAGGCCCTAAGCCTGCAAGCTGAGCTCCATTAATGATGGGTTAAAGACCCTCCGGTGTAGTCGCTGGCCCTGTCTGGGCTTCTGTGGGGGTCGTCTTGGTCCATGGGGTGGAAATGACTGCCCACAGTCTGTCTTATGGAGTTGTAGCTTTCCGAAGCCTGACCTTGTCCCCCAAGCCCCAGCACTCACGCTGTCACTTGGGAAACAGTCAGTTTTGTTTTCAGGGCCCTGGAGAAAAGTGTCAAAGAGTGGCTGGTGTTATATTCATCGTCTCCAGGACTACCTACTTAGCCACAAAAGGCCTATAGCCAGCATGCACATGTGTGCGTGTGTACACATAGACACACAGGCGCGCACGCAAGCACACACATGCATGCACACACACACCCACCCCTCTCTGCCTCCACTGGGCAGTGCGCAGAGCAGTCTGACTTTCTTTGGAAAGTGTATCCTAGGAGCCATACTTCCCATGTCGCAGGTAACCACTGCTTCCTGAATTTTCAATCTTTGGTTGGCATATACTTAAAATGGGCCCAAAACAGAGCCCATGGAGCCTGTCTAAATCACTTCTGGTTCACCCTGACGCATCAGCCTTTCAGCCCAGTTGACAGAGAACCCTTGGGCACAGAGGGGTCATGACAGCATGCATGGAGGGAAGAAGTCACTGGTTTTCTCCTGGAAAGTCTAACAGTCTCTTCTTTGTCACCAGGATGAAGTGACGCCCCAACTGTGTTTGAGGAATCTCTAGGACCCAGTGAGGTAAGGCTCCTGAGCTGCTGCCCCCACACCCTTCGGCTGTGTTGTGTTGTGTTAGTGTGAGATACACCACCCTGGCCTGAGCTCATCTCTTCAAGCATCCATAAGGAGACAGGGAATCCGAGCCACATGGTTGCTGGAACCTGTCAGGAACAATGGGGGCCCAGCAAGAGCTTTTATGCTGGAAACAGGTTGGGGATGGATGGATTGCAGATTTGGAGCAAGGAATGAGCTCCAGGCAGCAGGGATAGTAGGACGTTGGTGCCATGCTTGGGCTGCCTGTAGGACTGGTGTCCTACTCTGGCCTACGGTTTGTCCCCTGTGGTAGCTGCCTCTGGCTCTTCAGGGAAGTTGTGCTTCTAGCCATGCCTGGAGATCCGAATGAGTTTAAGGTCCTAGACGGACACCCCCCCCCCTCAGCTCTGCTTCTCTGAGGTTGAGCCACTTCCATATCTGGCTGGGAGTAGGCTGCCATATTCCTGCCTTAACCCTAGCCCAGGGCTCCCTGGCAGCCAGGCACTCAGCGCTGCCCCGGTCTTCACAGGCTGTCACAGTCCCCTGGTGACTCGAGGAACTGCGGGGCCACCGGGCCTTAGCCCCGGGCAGTGCAGTGTCAGAGGTGACCGGTGGAACGCCAGTGTTATGTAAATAGCGGGGCCTGCCCGGCGGGCGAGCAGGCTGGCTGCAGCCATCCATCATCCCGGCACGGCTGGGCGGGGGACAGACACAGCACCGTGCGCTTGGCTCCAAACCTGTTTGTTTTCCCTTTGTCTCTCGCATTTCGGGGGCCAGGCTGCGACCCGCTCCAGTTTTGTCCCGCTGGTCTCCTCCCCATAGGGAGCACGGGGGAAGGGAGGAGAGTCCCTTGGCTCCCACCGCGGCATCTCTTTCGTACTTCAAAGGCTCCCCCAGCATTGTCTGCGCCTGCGGGCAGTGGCCCTGAAAACGTGATCAGAGGCGGCCCGGTGTAGGGCAGGCCCGGCCCGCGCCCTGCGCTCTCGCTGGGGCCCGTGGATTCCTCCCTTTGCCGCCAGCACCACCGTGGTTACAGCGCAGCTCCGGGGCGCTCTCTGGCCTTTCTCTCCCGGCGCCCCTTCTGGCTCCCTCTGGTTGCTCCTTCCTGCTCTCTACCCTCAACCTCACAGCTATCTCAGTGCTTTGAGACTCTCGAAATGACCAGAGCTGCGTGCAGCCTTCCCCTCTTTCCTCGCCTCCTTAGGAATCTCAAAACCTTCAAAGGGCTTCCCAGGATGCTGTGAGGCATAAATAGGCTTCCCATGCCAGATCTGATTCTCTGCGCCCCCCCCGCCCCCACTCTGCACCTCACAGGAGAGCCTTGCTTCCTCTGGGGACCTCTGCCAGATTAGACACACTGTCCTCAGGAATCATCCAAACCCTGAAAGGCAGGATGTTTCCATTTTCTGGACAAATCCCAGGCAAACTACAGTTCCTAGGTCACTTTTGGCCCTTAGCCTGTTTCTTGTAAATAAAGTTTTATTGGAAAGTGATGCTCATTCATTTTCATATTGTCTGCGGCTGCTTTCACTCTGCGATGGCAGAGTTGAATGACTACAGCCGAAACTGGCCTGTGAACCGTAAGATATTTATTACCTGGCCCTTTCGCAGAGAAGGGTTTGCTGGCCCAGATTCTGGTCCCTGATTTCTGTCCCCTCTCTGGTAAAATACACATCGATGAGATTTGCCGTTGCAACCTGCCTAAGTGTGTAAATTTGCCGTTGCATCCCCGCCTAAGTGTAAATCCTTGCTGTTAAGTGCATGTTCAATGTTGCGTGGTCACCATAGTCAGATTGGGATTACATAGGAACCCTGTGCTGGGGGTTGATTTCTGACTGCTGTAAAGTGGCTCTCTGTTGAAGAGCCTCTGCCCCTCCCCTGCCTCGTGCCTCCTGCTCTGTTGTCCCTCTTACCCTGAAGTCCCAGCTCTTCTCTCCTCACCAGCCCTGGCTCCCTTGGGCTTCTGTATCCAGTGTCCTTCCTGTAGCCTCTAGCAAACGTTTTAACCTCAGATCTATCATCATTGTTCTGCTCCCTTACCCCCAGCTCGGCCCGCTTTGCAAGGTAAGAATGTGTACTTTAGCCGGGCGGTGGTGGTGCACACCTTTAATCCCAGCACTCGGGAGGCAGAGGCAGGCGGATCTCTGTGAGTTCGAGACCAGCCTGGTCTACAAGAGCTAGTTCCAGGACAGGCTCAAAAGCCACAGAGAAACCCTGTCTCGAAAAAAAAAAAAAAAAAAGAATGTGTACTTTGCAGGGCTGTTGGGATAAGGGATGGGTAGTGGCTAAAAGCAACCAGCCCAGAATCCAACAGGAAGTTGAGAGTTTCCCCAGGAGGCACAAGATACAGCTTCCAGCCCTGGGAGCTTTTCCTGACCCTGACTGAAAAACCTCTGAGTATGAGCCCTTAGAGATGGCAAAGCTTCCGAGTCCAGTGTCCCTCTGGAAGAAGAATGTCCCCCTGGGAAGTCCTGGGCCCCTCACACTTGTTGCTGGGCCCTGGAATGTGGCCATTCTCCCAGGTCATCAGCTTCTATAGCATAGGGGTCCTGCTCACCAGGCTCCTTCACAGGCCTGAGCCAGCTGCCAGGAGGCAGCCAGACAAGGGTCTGGGTTTCCGCTTAGGTCTGTGAGGGTGAGGGGGCAAGGGAGGCTGTCGTTCTGCTGAGAAGGCCCCAGGGGTCACTAAGTGGGTGCTTGCCCTGTTCAAAGCTGTCCTGTCATGACGCCCGTGGCTGTGAAATAAGCCTGGGGGACAGGCTTCAAGTCGGAAGGGGACGGCTGGAGGTCTGGGATAGAAGCTGTAGGGCCCAGTTATCTGGATGCTGTCCCTCCCTATTCTAGTCTCTCTTCCCCTCCAGGCCTTCTCTACGTGCTCCCTAAGTTTCTCTCTCTTCTTGCTTTCCCACCACTCATGCTGCCCCCCCCAACTCATGGCTCGCTCTCCCTCTCTCCTTTTCATCTACTCGGAAGGCTCTACTTTACTTCCTTGTCACCCTAATTGATTGCATTAACCTTTCAGCGTATTGGATTTCCCCGGCATCGTGCAGAGAGCCCTGTGCAATATGCTTATAATCTGAGCCATAATGGACAGTTTGCAGTCAACAAGCCCCTTCTCCCATCGGCCCCGTTGACATCTCTCTCTCTTGCCTAGGCCACAGTGGCCACTTCTCTAGCTGGCAGGGGCGGAGAGGAATGGGGCTTAGGAGGAAGTGGACACGCGCTTGGACCTGCCCATGCATCTCTGTCTTTCTTGTGCCCCTGGCTGACCTTGCTCCCCTTTCACAAGCTCCTAGCCTGTGAATCCTCTTGGCTTTCTGCTTCTGACGCTCTGCCTGATGAAGAGTGCCTGCCCTTGGATTCTGTCAATAAGCAAAGTCCCCTGTTGTACCCAGCCAGCCACCTGGTTACGGCTTTATCTCCCACATTGGTTTCAGGCTTGTGTGATTTGGGTGGGTGGCAGGAGATGTAGGTCTCGATTTCCCACCTGTTTTTGTCAAGGGAAGAGAAGTGACCCAGACACCAGGGCTGTAAGCCTGAAAAGCCTCCAGGATGGGCTGGTGTGACCTGATTGGAGACTGGTGGAGGAGGTGGGGTGGATTGCCCTTGCAGGATGGGCTCTGTCACATTGCTTTCTTGAGGGACACCTGCTAATCTAGCAGCAGGTAGAGGAGCCAGCCCCATGCCAGCTTCTGGTCTTAGAAGCCCAGCCCCAGACTGAGTCCCCATCCCCCGTGGGTTCCAACCAGGCCTTCAGCTCAGCAGCCTGATGGGTGAGTCACTCAGGACGGCAGGATGGATGTCAGGTTGAATACATTAGTGTCAGCTGGAGGAGCAGGACGGAGGCTCCCATTATCCCTGGTGGTACTCGCTTCTCTCACAGACTTTCCCCAGCCCTTTGCCCAGCATCTTCTCCTACGGACCATCCCCACCTCCTGCCATCACTCTATCATTCCAAAGGGCAAGCTTTGGCAAGAGAGGGCTGGACCTCAGTCTCTCCCATCCTCTCCCAAGGATTTTGGGGGTGGGCAGAGGGCACAGCAGGAAGAAACCAAGCAGCGAATTAAAGCCGGTGATTGTCAGTGTCAGGAGAAGCTAAATAACCCTGTAACTAGTATGAAGGTGAATTCACGGTCTGCTGCACTTGGAGAATATGAGTGTTCACGAGACAGCGAGTGTAGCTCGGGAGTCTGCCCGCCACGGTGGGCAGCCTTCTCTCCAGGGACCCACCCAGAGGAGGCAGGAGGAGGCCACACACTTCCCACCCCTGGCAGGGAGCAGCTGCCCAGGATCCCCGACCAGGCATGGGGAGGGGGCAGCTCAGTGGCCAGAAACCCAGGGAGGCCTTTGTAAGCACCAGCAGAATACACTCCCAGACACCAACGCAAGCCCCGTTAACAGTGGATGCTTGCCCATCGATCACTTAGCCATGCCAGGGTGATCCTTGTCTTTGAACCTCTGTCCAAAACAGGAGCGTATACTCTCATTACTTCTCCCTACACTAGTCTGTGACCGCTTTGTTGAAATATAGTCCACATACCATAAAATCTATCCAATTTTAAATAAAATCCAGTGTGTCCACAAGGATGTATAACC
>JAQHUG010000137.1:1975065-2047063 GCA_028555095.1 Dicrostonyx torquatus
AAAAAAAAGGCAACAACAACAAAAATCACTTTTGTAGCCAGTCTCTTGGCATTTGGAAAAACTGGAAATTTATGTGAAACTGTCACTGCTTCTGATAAGTGACAAACCAAGGACCAGAGACAAAGGGAAAAGTAGACACACAGAAAGAATGAGTCTGTTGGATTGGGTTTGGTGTTTTTTTTTTTTTTTTTCCTCCTTTCTCCCTCCAAAGTGGAGGATCCGGCCCGGCCAGTTTGGATATTTATTAAGAAAAAGCCAAAGATAATTAACTTTTTTGTTTTTGTTTTGTTTGCGGGTGCCTCCCCTGCTAGCACTCCAGGCTGCCTGGCAGATCAGACCTGCTCCCTGTTCCTGGGTGCTAGGCTGCTGGTAGGGCTCCGCTGACTCCCCTAAGTCTGCTGGGGCTACAAGCTGCCCACCCAGCCACCTAACTGGGGTTTTAGACAGGGCAGACCTATGCTGCCACCAATGCCACCTCCCTGGGCTCTCCTGAAGCACCGAGCACCCTTTAGAAGCCGGTAAGTGGTGTGGAAGAGGGGCTCCTGCTAGGTATCATGGCCAGTGTGTCCCTTGCAGAGAGGGTGGGGGTAGGAGAGAGTCTCTCCAGGAGGCAAGGCGTTCCCCTGGCCAGTTCAAGGCTGCTGACTTCTTGGGGAGGGAAAGGAGAGCAGAATGTGCTGGAAGAGCAGCGAGAGGCAGATTTGGGCCACATTGATCTCACTCTTGTCCCAGGAAACTGGTACTCTGCCAGTACCCATAGACTCTGGAAACACCCACCCACTAAGAAATCCCTGGGACACAGAGCCTTGCTCTCTGTCATCTCTGACCCAGCCTCAGCCATCAAGGGGCCCACTGGAGTGGTTCTGGGAGCCACACTTAAGTGAGAAGCTTCTATCTCTGAACCACACTATCTGTGGCCCAGCTGACCAAGCAAGAAGCCAGTGTTGAGAGTTTGAGGCCTCACCGTGAGAGAAAGAGCTGAGGACATCTCAGGAGCCAAGACCGCCAGGATAGTGAAGATGGCTACCGCCCTAGCTAGCCTTTGGGGTGTGGTTTGCTCCTCTGTTAGTGGCTATGTCTGGGCCCCTCCCTTCAAGTGTGCTCCCCTCTGTGCCCCCCTGGCTGCATCCCTGCCAGGGAAAGAGGCAGCAGGCACCGTGAGGTTCCTCCAGGTAGGGAAACTGCTCTGGAGTTGGACAGAAGAGAACATTTTTGAAGGATTTTGCTGGCCTTTTTTTTTTCTCTGAAATATAAGGATGTGCAATTTTTTTGGTTTCAATTTAGCATTGGAGAATTTTATAATTTAGTAATTAAAATCTCTGATAGGCTTTAGAAATTGCGGCTAATTGAATTTAATGGGAAGATGATTTTCAATTTTATTTGATTACCGGGACCCCTGGCATCGGTATTTATGGGAAAAAAATGGGAAATGTGCTGTGTGGGCTAAGATGGCATAATTGAATTAGGGATAATCGGATTTCTCCGTCATGAATTTCACTATAATTTTCCTATAATTTTCCATTAGATATCTAGTTTACAAATATTCACAAAGAAATGAAGCTCTTTCGGAATGGAGATTGCTGGCTAACAGGATTACAGGCCGAGCGTGCGGCTGTGCCAGCCCCTACCCTGCCATAATGTGATCCCTGTGTCTGCCTTACACTTAGCGTGGCCTCGGTATCTTGCTTCGCCACCCACTATACTGTGCTCCATCCGACCCTTTGTTTCCTTTTCCTCTGTGGTTCCCCTGGGCCAACACCTGCCTGTCCAGGGCTCACACTCTGCTACCTGCTGGCTGAGCCTGGTCCCAACTGAGGCCCAGGCCTTATTAAATGGCTCCGCCCTTCTGTGACCCCTTGTGCTTCTTGTCCACACTCTGTTGGCTCCCTGTTTTCCCCGACACTCTCCCTCCATCCCCGTGGAGCACTGTCAGATACTCGGACGCCCTCACAGGTGCGGACACGCTTGTTCACACGCACACACAGTCCTCTGGCTAAGGCTTCTGTGCCCTGGCCCAGTCGCCTCAGAGGGAACCAGTTTATTGGGATCCTGGGGTGGGGTGCAGGAACAAAAGCAGCTTTGTTCAAGTTTATGTGAAAGTTACAAATTCAAAATGAGAACAGATAAAGCATGAGATACCTGATGTGTAAACAGGTTGCTGAGTGAGAAGGCCCCAGGCTCGGGAGGGAGAGAGAATGAGTGGGCACACTGGGGGTGCGAGAGGATGCCAGCCAGCATGGCAACCTGACTGGGGAGAGTGGGGGCTGGTGTGGGCCACTTGACTGGATGAAGTTGCTACAGAGGTTTCTCTTCTGCTCCGAGTAGGGGTGTCCTAGAAAGACCTGAAGGCTCTCAGCCCGGGTCTTGGAGCCCAGCAGAGACTGTGGAATGTTCTCACGGTGGCTGGTCTCAGGGTCTCAGAGGTGTCACATCAGACTAGTCAGGACGGCATAGATGGGCTACAGCCCTAAGAGATGCCACATCTCTAGGCTTCTCCTACTGGTATGGGCAGAAGCTTAGAAACAGAGCAGACGAGATCTGGAGGCTCGTAGCACACAGCCTTTGACTCGTGACCCACAACCTGGATGCTTCAGCCTTCGGCCCTGTCCTGAAATCCTAACGTGCCAAGTTGGTCTCAGTTTCTTACTTCACATTTCTGTCCTCTGCTATACATGGTTCCGTACTCCTGAGTCAAGCCCACTCCACCTGTGCTGGCTGATTGTGCTTCCCAGGAAGCCCAGGGTTCTCTCCCCACCTCACCCCAGGGTTACCTGTGGCAGCCCCTCTTGCTGGCCCCGAGATCTGTGAACTCCTCCTTGCTCTCTGTCCTGCGCTGTCCGCCATCCCTAGTCAGCCTTTGACCTTCAGAGGTTACAAAGTTACGGTTCTGTCAGGGGGAGAGGTTTTACCTCTTTTTGAGGGTCAGCCCTGAGTATCATCAGCTGAGATCCAGGACTTTCAAAACCAGCCAGAGGCTGTGTAGGGCTGTGCGCAGGGAGCTCTCTGTGTGGCAGACGGCTTCACCACCACCCCTTCATACATGGCGCCAGACTTCACTTCGTTCTTCACCTGGTTGCCCGCACCAGGCTGGGGTGTGGGACTAATTGCCTGTTGTTACAAGCCAAAGCTGCAAGGGGACAGACTCCTTGTTGGGGTGTTTTTTTAGGGGGGTGTTGCCCAGCAGCACCCACAGAGGTTTGTCAGGGCAGTCCCGAACAGAGATCCCACAGGGCTTCCCTGGGCTAGCCCTTGGGGAGCATGTGGCTTGGCTTAAGGGGCCCAGTTTCCTTACTCAGGGTTGTAGAGCCACTGGACACCCAGTGAAGTTAGGCCTTTTCATACAGGGATGGGGGATGGACCTTAAGCATGGAGGGGGTGTGACAACCTGGACTGTTTGCCAAGAAGGCATTAGGGAGGGTGGCAGAACAAGAGAGGGATGCCCTATTCTTTAGAATGAAAGAACAGCCAGAAGAAAAGGAGAGAAATAAGGGAAAGTAGGAGAAAGAGTAGATTGTTAACTCCCTTGACGTCTTTGCCTCAAGGCCTTCTTGGGCCCCTCCCTTTGCAAAATAGAAATATTGCAAAAATAGGCCAGCGCCATTTTGCTGAATGCTGCCCAGACCAGGGAGAGCCCGTTCTCCTCCCCTCAGCGGAAGGCAGTGTGGTTCATCCTGCAACAGGAGAGGGGACAATAGGGAGAGATAGATAGCAGGCTGGGCCATCAAGGGACAGGAAGCTGGGCACAGTAAGAACAGGTACTGGGCTGGCAAACCTGCTGAGGTCCTGCTCCCTGCAGGATGCTTTCCTTGAGCCCCTCCAAGCCAGAGGGTACATGAGAACCAGTGGCTACAGCATGGACCATCTAGGGTTGTACAGGCAGGGGCGGAGGGGGGAGGGGCACGGCAAGAGGGCAAGAGACCTACAAACCCAGGGAGAAAGGGAAAGTCAATAAAGACAAGTGCTTGGTCCAGCCCTAAGGGGCATCCGAGTGGGCAGGGCATGGTCCCCAGGGACCAGGTGTCAGGACGTTGGCCAACTTGGTTGAGGGGTTCCTGTGTTCAGGAATGGAAAGGAAGCCCAAGGGATGACGTGGATCAACGGAGGAGATTGCCTAGAAACTGTGAGAGAAGAAGAGAGGGAGGAGGAATGAGAAAGGCCCGGGGACTGGAACACGCCTGGCTTGGCATGGTAGGACTCAGGGTCCATTCTAAGGGCAAAAGCAGAGCGAAGCGGTGGAAACTTCTGACTGTGCGGCTGGCCTACGGGAGCGCGGTGGCCGGCGCGCGGGAGTGCGCACGGGGTGGGGGAGCGCAAGGTCGACGTGCGAGTTTCCCCGACACACCCAGCTGCGCCGCCCGCGACTCCTCTCTTCTTCGAACTCCAATAGCCACAACAAAATGAGGGAAGTGGGGGCGAGCAAGGGCAAGAAAACCCCTTCCACATCTGCCCCACCGCAGGCCGGGGGCAGCTCCGAAGGGAACGGGCGGGGGTGCGCGCGTGTGCCGCAAAAGCCTCGCACCTGCGCTCGCTCCCGCGCGGAAAAGTTTGCGCGGGCGCGCACAGGGTGGCCGACCGCGGGCGAGCGGCAGAGGAGGGCGAGCGAGTGCGCGCGCGCCCGCGGCCAGAGGTAGGCGCGTGTGCGCGAGTGCCATCTCCTCGCTTCGCTCGGGCGCACGGCTCCTCCACACAGCCGCACACACCGCACAGCCACCCCCAGCCTCCCCCTCCTTCGCACGCGACCCCACGAGCGCCGGCCCCGCCTCCCTCCCTCCTTCCCTCCCTCGCTGCGCTTTGGAGAGTCACTCAACCCGCCCGAGCCTGTGCGCTGGATGCGCGGGCGGGCGCGCGTGCCAGAGGCGCGGGCGGGCGAACGCGCGCGCCCATTCACCTTCGCGCCGGAGCGCGGCGGGCGGGCGGGCGCGCGCTGCGGGCGCGTCTGGTCTTTCACCTGCCGGAGCCGCGCGCGCGCCCGGCGAGGGGCGGTGCCACGGTGGCCCTGCCAATCACCTCGGCGCCTGGCAGCGCCCGGCCGCTCCCGCCCGCCCCGCTCCCTCCTGCCAAACTGTTACCCTGAGTGTTACCGTCAGGAGCAATGACATCAGGATTTTAAAACAACTTGTTATTCGGGGAGTAATCAGTTGCAATTAGGCATTAATTAAGTATTATGAAAGTTGATTATTTAAGTGAATTCGGCTTTCGACTCTCCGACTATGGTGAGTACCGGGAGCGGGCGGGGGAGGGCCGGGCCGGAGCGGCGACCCCTGAGCGCTCGGGACGGGGCGGGGAGTGGGGAGGCCCTCGGCCTGGCGAACCCGATTCCCAGCCTGGCCACGGCCACGGACAATTTCTGTTTTAGTTGAGGGAACTCGGAGCCGCCGGGAGCGTGCGGGCCGGAGCGTGAGAGCGAGCGGGAGGTGCGGAGCAAACTTTCCCCGCCGCCGCCCTCCCGACCCGGCCTGGCCCGGCGCGCGCCCCCCGAGCCCAGGATGCGCTCGGCCCGGCGGGGAGGGACAGCGGGCAGGCGGGGACAGGGGGGCCCGCGAGACACTAAACACATTCTTTTCTCTCTTCTTCTTCTTTTCATGGCGTTTCTCGAAGAGTTTGGGACCAAGGAGCGGAGAATGGATCTTGGAACAGGTACAGGCGGTGGGAACCCACGGGGAGGCTCTTTCACTTTTCTTTCGGTTCTTTGACGGAAGTTAGTATTTTTAGCCCAATGAGCTAGCAGCTGAGCCGAGGGTACCGGACAGGCTCCAAGGGTCTGTGCCCATGGTCCCTGCTTGCCCTGCTTTCTGGGTGGTGATATTGTTATTTGTTACTCGCTTTAGTGGCTGTGACTAATTTGATGCTTGTCATTACGAAAGAACCGAGGGGACAGGGAGCTGGGGGGCACCCAGAAAGAGAGAGGATTTAGGGGTTTTTTGTGGGGGTTTTTGTTCTCCGTGTTTTTTCTCTTGTGTTTTTTAGACACACTCTTTTCCCTTTGCAAAGATCTCTGTGTGTGTGGCTTATGGGGTGTGTGTTTTTATTTTTTTAGTGGGGGGTGGTTTAGTTTTTGAAAGCAGCGTCCTGTTGGGAAAGGTGGTTAGTCTGGTTTCGGGGCGACTGTCTCAAGGTAAAGGAATTTAATTTATTTGGGACAAGGCTGTGTCGGATGATCAAGCTACTTATTATGGCTAATGAGTGTTTTTCACCTGAGTATCTGTGGGCTGAGGTGGCTGTTATCAGTTCAAAGTAAGGGGCCCAGGACTCACTCTCTCTCTTCTCTCTCTCTCTCAGCCTCCCTTTTAGCCCCCACCCTGGGAGGTGATGGTAGGCCAGACCAAAGACTACATTTAGATATCTGGGTCTGGGGAGCCTGGCATGGGGCTAGGGCTGACTAGCTAGTGCCCCGCTGGCCTGGGGCAGAGTTTAACCAATGAATTTGGTGTCTTTCTAGTTTGATTTAATTGTATTCAGTGATTCTCTTTTCATCCTCCGATCTGAGTCCAGAAAGGTCCTTATCTTAGTTCTCTGGCCTTCTACCAGCCTCCTCTACGGAAACCAACTTTGGGCCAGGACCCTCACATCCTAGGTTGTCAAAAGCGGCACTCATCTTCAGTGTCTTAGAGCAACGGAGGTTGATAATTCATCAGAACCCATCCCGTACCCCTTCTGTTTCATTTGGGGAAGGAAAGGTGTTATTAGTTAGAGTTGGCATTAAAGCTTCCCAAGGTCATGGCATAGTCCCATAGGACCCATACAGTGGCAGCTGCCTCTCTAAGGTCAAAGGAGAGTAAGGCAGGAGGCAGCAGAGGGCAATCAGGGGTGTGTGTTGTGGGGGCAGGGAACCTTCCCAGAGTTGTTAGAACAGGTGTGTTCTTGGCTAATGAGATGTGGAGGTCCTCTGCACATCCGTGCCCTGGAAGGGCATGACGCCCCCTGCTGGGAATATTGAGGAAGGTGTCTTGAAGCCATTGCTGCCACCCTGCCCCTCCCTGTCCTCCACCCCACAGAGAACCAGCCCGCCTCCACTTCTAATCAGGTGTCTCCTCACCACCCTCTCAGGACCCGCCCCCTTTTCTTCAGAACTGGGGCCCCCACCCATGCCAGCCAAGAAACAGACCTCAGAGACAGGCCCAGTGTTTGGCACCACCCCCTACCTGGCACAGGGGAGCCTGCTTATGGGCCAGCACAAGGGACTCAAGCATTACTCAGCTGGAAGGCGGGCCCTACCCTCTTCCTTCTGACCTGAGTGCCAACTGGAGCTGGCTCCCATCCTGCCATGCCAGTCTCTTCTAGGCTGCCATGGAGGCATGATCCCATATCCCTTCTGGGGAGTGTCATGATGGTAGGTCAGGAGGCTAGTGACAGAACCTCCTGTGACATCTTAAGGGCTCTAGGGAGACTCACTGCTCTCCACACTCCAGGGACGGGCTCTGGAAACTTTTCCTAGAAGCTAAAATGGCCAGGAAGTCAGCTGGAGCAGGGCACTCCCAGTGGGACCCAAGCCTGGACTCTGGCCACACAGAGAGGAAAGGTCCGTGGTGTCAAAGTTCTGTTTCCTGGAGTTGTCTAGTGATACCTCCGTCTCTTCTCTGATCTCGGGAGTTTCACTTAATCTCAGCACTTCAGAAGAAAAGCACTTTCCCCTGACTTCACAAAAAGGGGAAGCAGACTGGGGCTCAGTCAGCTCTCTCCTCCCTGCGCCCAACTCTGGGGCAGCCACTGTCATCCTGGGGGGGGGTGTTCGGAAGGTCTCTCCTGACCTCCCCCATGCACAGGGACATGCCAAGGCGTATTGCTGGTACAGCGCAGTACAGGGCTTCCTTCCTTTGGGAGCAGCCCTGGTAGCTCCTGCTATGTAAGGAGGGAAAGGGCCCAAGAGTTGTCAGTACCCAAGATCTCCAACAAGTACTAGATGGTGGGTTAACTGGCCCCTCCAGCTTCGGACACATGGAGGTCCTGAACCACTCTGACCATGAGTGATTCAGGGGCTGGGGAGAATTGAGGTTTCTCAAGAGGGGACAAGAGGATCTCAAGACCCTCAAGGGCCATGTGGACCCCTTTTCCCCCACCATAGTTCAGCCAAGGGCTGGATCAATCTGGACGTCTTTAGCAATAAAAAATGCCGATGTCGTCCTAATTCACCAGGCCCCGAGATGACAGCAAATTTACATTTTTTAATTAAACTAGCAGCCAGTTTTTATGAGAGGGGGTTGGGTTATGCAAATCAAATGGTTGTGTACGGAAGATTAGGAGAGTTTGGGAATAAATTCCACAAATGCTAATAAAAAAAAAAAAGGAGAGAGAGAGGGAGGGAGGGAGGAGAGAGGAAGAGAGGAGGACATGGTTCCATTAGGCCCTTTTAGAGTGATTTCCCTGGGGGAGGGCACTAGTGGGGGAGGGGGAGCAGGAAGGAAGCTTTCAAACACAGGTAGGTCGTCCTGTAGTTGGGAAGCTCCCCAGGATCAGCCCCCACCCCCACCCCAGGCTGATTTCTGGGTCTAAATACACTGGAGCCTGGGCAGAAATGGCTACCTAAGAGCCGTGGAGCTGTGACAAAGAGCTTGTCCTCGATTATCTGGGATCTGTCGGTAATGCCCCCCTTGAGAAGGGAAGCGCTGTCCTGTAGAGGACCCAAGTAGGCAAGAGATCAAGTTCACTGGATGGCCACTGACCACAGGGAGCTGGTGAGGGGCTGCCCACTGCAGACCTGTCATCCGGACAAGTCTGGGAGGGCTCACCAAGCCAGGCCTGTTTCCTTGTCCTGCTGGGGTCACAGGTCAGGATCCTTGGCAGACCCTCTGCTCCCACGTCACATGGGACACAGCCTTCAATGATAGGAAGCCAGGAGAGATGAGGCCAAGAGAGCTGGCCCAGAAGGGCGGCAGACTCCCCCTAGTTGTGTCTTACCTCAAGGAGTGAAGAACTTGAATGTCCACACTCAGCTCCAGCAGCCAGAACATCAGCGCTGCAGAACTTCTGTGAGCCAGAGGTTCAAAGCTTGGTATTGCCGGAAGTGGAAGCTTCTACAAACCCTCTTAGCGCAAGGTGCACTGACCTCAGCACACACCAGGGAATGGGAATGGTCTGTGCTGCTTCTGAAAGGATTTCTTGTTGGGTTGGGTAAACTAGATCACCCTCAATTTGTCTTCCTGAAGACTGTACTTGGCCAGATATACCCACTTAACCAGTCTAAGCTGGGACCAAACCGGGCACCGGTTTTGCTGGTCTGCAGGGGGCGGGCTATCTGGTGCCATCTTGGCAGGAAGGAGCCGGCAGAGCCGAGCACAGCATGGGCTGTCTTGGAAGTGATGTGTTTCCTGGTCCCATTCAGACAGGCTGGCCATGTCCCCAGCAGTGACACTGGAAGGGACTTGAGCATCAGGTGACCTTTAAGGTCTTTGACTACCAACTTGATTTTGCTCAGTGAGGCAGCAGGCATCTAGGGAAGAGTCACATGGGTGAGGTGAGAACTGTATCATTGGTCCCCTCTCAGCAGAAAGCATTTGAGACACCAGGCAGCTCAGGACGGTGAAGTGGCTATGAACCAGCTCTGATTCTGGTTCCAGAGCAGCAGAATGCCAGCTAATGGGCTTAGCATGGTCATCCTCCTAAGAGGCCCCAGAGAGAGATCCCACCTCAGACCTGCTTCCCTGATAGGGACCGGTGAAGGGAAACCCACAAACTCTTAAGAGAGGCACAGGGCGGTGGGGCAGGGTGGTGGGGAGGAGCAATCAGCTAGGCAATCTCTCCCTGCTTCCCTGGCACTGCCGATACTCCCCACCCCCCACAGCCAGGGAATCTGGCTGAGTTGCAGCTTGAGTTTTTATGATGGAAAATAAAATAAATGGAGGCACCTTTGCAAGGCTGAGTCACTGCTGCAGCATCTCCTCATTAAAGCTGCTGCCCCTGGCTCAAGTCCCTGCCCACTTCCCCAGGCAGGGAATAAGGTGGGGCTCTTGACTTTTCTTTCTGGACCCTGCCAGGCCATCTCAACCCTCCATCCGCTACCATGGACTAGTCCACCTTTGTAAGAGAGTCAGGTCCTCACCTCACCACCAACTCCCAGCCCCGCGGTTTTTAAGTCTTGCTCAACCCGGTACTGTCGCTGTGCCTCCTTCCCCTTACCCCAGTCTTCCCCACTTTCCCTTCTCCTGGTCCTTGTTTTTAGAGGGGGAAGGAAGTTGCTCCAAAGTCATTACCAGAAATGGGTTCCCAAGGCAAGCAGCAGCTGTTGCAGTGACCAAGCCAAGGTCTAGCAAATCCAAAGGTGCTGGAAGCCAGTGGCCCTGGGGTGTGGAGGTGAATCGGTTGGGTGGACTGCCCTACAGGGTGGTTTGTGAAAGGTGGAGGACTGGTGGTCCGGTGTACCCCTGTCTGGCTATCTGTACCTTACACCTCAGGCTCTCAAAAGACATGTCCTTTGTGAAGGAAGAGCCCCCAAGTGGGCGGTGAGGCCGCAGTTCAGTGAGTCCTAAGGAACTTAGCAGAATCAGGGTGGCTAGGCCCCCAGTTAGCAGGCACACATAGTGTCAGAGAGAGTCGGTACTGTCGCATGCTAAGATGAGAGACTCGGAATAAGGACCAGGACGTTCATGAAAGGGTGGCCTTAGGGACATCCTCCCACATCTAGACGTCTCCCAGGCCTCTTCCCTCAACTCTGAGCAGTTACTTTCCATTGTGCAACCACATTTTTCTGCCTTTTTGCCAGGCCACCCAGCTCTGGCAGGCAGGTCCTTCCTACTCACCTTGCCCCCCCACGCCCCTTGCCAGCCTCATACCCAGTTGGCCCTAGAAAGAGATAAGAGATAAGAGGCTGGCTGGGGCCTGCTTCTCAGAGGAGCTGGCTATACCCGTGGCATTGGTGTGCCAGGACAGCATTCATGTTCGTGAGCCTCCATCCCCAGGTTAAGGCCAGGGGCCTTGTTTTCTTCCGTCAGTCCGGCTCTTAATGTTGACCATTAGACATGACCATTAGCTGCTGTGTTGACATCTCCTCCCAGTACGTGCAATGGGGCTGGGGCTCATGCCTTCCCACCGTAAGTGCTGGTGCAATTGATTGATGGAGACTCCTCTTCCCCAAGTGCCTACCCAGCTTCTGAGTGGGGCAGAAGGAGGAAGGCAGGAAATGTTGTCTGATTCCCTCAGGGCCTGGGCTTCTCAAGAGCTTCTAGGGCCTGCATTACAGGAAGGAATGGGCTGGAATCATGGATGGTGAGAGGGGGCAAGGGGACATTAAGACAGCTGCTACTAGCCATGACTATGGTATGGAACAGGGTGTAACAGAGTGTGAGGTCAAGTTGCTATAGGCCTTCTATCCCATTTCCCCTCCTGTCAAGTAGACTTCACTCTGGGATTTCTGCTGTAGGCTAGGTTCTCTCCACTGTCTGACCAGTATAGGCAGGAAGGCTAGAATGAAGGACCAGCCCAGACTACCAAAGTTTCAGAGCTCTGCCTTATGGTAGAATATTTGGACCATACCGGAAGAGCCATGGTTCTTAAAACTGTCTCCCAGGCCTTCCCTCTGGGATGTCCTTTGGTCCCACAGCCCTGCTAGAGGCCTAAGTGCTTGGCTGTTGAGACCGCTTCCTAAAGCCTGTCTTGTGGCTTGGGTTGAAGGGAACAGACACCAGGCATTCATTCCCTAGGGTACTTCCCACAGCTGAGCTTTTCCTATAGGGCTCTGTCTTTGAATTAAGAGGACTCCTGAGAGGGCATGTGCCTTCATGAGGAGACTGGAGGAGCCTCCAGAAAGACTTGTATCACTAGACCCCAAAAGGCATCTTCTGTATGGTCTCTGCTTTCATTTCCCTCTGAGCAGCGCCGTTCTCCCTGCTGCCTGAGAGCCTAAAGCCACAGCAAGCCAGAAGGCCTGGCCCACTGAGGATTGACTGGATATTTTGCTGACCAGCAGGGGGCGCCCTAATGTATCTGCCCCAGTCCTCTCAGTGTTCTGGGAATGTGGGCAGCCCTGGTCCAGGCCTTCTGGCTCTGGATGTGGGAGGGGGTAGCCTCCCTTCCCCACCCCCAGAGGTTCCTTAGCTGAGTTTGTTTTGCCAGGGTGACCTGTTTAATCATCTCATTTTCTGGTGGCCGTTTATTCCTCGTTTCCACGGTTACGGCCCCATTAAGGGGAGAAGCAATAAGGCAGCGAGTCAAACAGGTAATAAAAACATTAAAGCCCTTGTGCACAGAGAGAGGACGGGGTGGGGGGAGGGGGCTCAGTGAGGTGAGACGGCCCAGAGAGCAGCCAAGGTAGAGGCTGCCTGGCCTGGCCCTGGCCTCTGGAGGCTATGGGAAGACTACTTCCCAAGACCCAGTTCAGCTTAGTCCCCAGTCCCCAAGGCCCTGGCAACAGGCTGTGTGTTGGAGGTAAAGCAGGAAGCAGCTAAATGAGAGAGGGAGAATAACCAAAGCTCCCCAGGACTGTCCCCAGAGAGCTGCATGACCTGTTCCAGGCCCCACCTCACCCTCACTGGCCAGCCGGGGTGGGGGCTAATTTCTGACATTGTTTTGAGCTCTCGAATTTTTTCTGCCAACTTTATCAGAAAGCATATTTGTGGTGAGTGCCGCTAACAGGGCCAGTCTGGTGAGTAAATATTCCTGGTGTGGACGGCCGGCCCTATGACCTTGAGAGGAAAGAGCAGAGCAGTGGGAGCCAAGGGCATCTGCAGGGAGGCGGGTCAAGAGGCCAGGAGCGCTTGGTCTAGGTGGGAGACCTTTCCTGAGAAGGGTCAGGTGAAGGTGAGAGGGCCGGACTCCCTCAGCAGTGGTATATATCCCAAACTCAAGTGCACCCCGTTCAGGCTGGATCTGTGACTTGCCTTGGGTAGATAGGCCAATCCTTGTGGTCACCATCAAAGAGTTCCTTGGCCAGTTCTCCTGAGGGCTCCCTTCCTCTAAGTGGATGCCGAAATGCTCCAACAAAAGCCAGCCTTTTGCCCAGCTGGTCCGGACCCAGGGCAAAGAGCTATGCTGGCCAGGGAGAAATGCCAGGAAGTGTGAGGATGGTGTCAGAGCTTCTGTGCCTGTGTGAGCTGGAGCATCCGCTGTTGCCCTGGAGCCCAGGGTCAGATCGCAGAGAGCACAGGCGGCCAGGACCAGTTCTAAGGTGTCTCTGGGTTATGGAGGAGGCTGCCTTTTTTTTTTTTTTTTTTTTTAATCTTCTATACTCTGATCTCTGGCAAATTCACAGAGGCCTGTGTGTCTCTGATTATTAATTTCAACGTTGATTCTGACTAGCAAGGGGAGAAAGAAGGTGTGGGAAACCGGGGAAACCCTTTGGCTGGGAACCGTGCCTTGGGAGCAGGCCTAGATGAGTTAATATTCCGATCAAACAATTAAAAATAGAAAATGCTCCCGCGGCACCAGCTGCTGAAGCTCTCAGCAACTGTCACCAGCGGGTTCAGGGGGCAGGTGGTACTGGAAGGAGCCTCTCCACAAATGGTAAGGTTCAGAGATACAGTGTGTCCACTGCTCTCTCGAGATCAGGAGCGGAGGTTGGGGCTCTGAGTCCCCTTAGGGGCCAGAGCTGGGCCTGTGCAGCCTCAGGGCTGCCTTTCTTCCCTGCAGGGCCCCGGTAGTATGGTGAAGTCATCGCCAGATGCCCTGGTAATTGTTTTAAGAATCCAACTTAAAATAAGATGAAAACTTATATTCCTGGGTGAGGAGCAGTTTCCTATCTAAATTAATGAAAGGCTTATAGCAGGCGGCCTGGCCAGGAGGCTTGTTCATCTGATAAATCCGAGATCTCAGGCCCACTAACTCCAGACCTGGAAGTGTCCAAAGCCTTGGCCCCACTTCTGATGTCCCCTTGGGATGCACCATGGTCTACTGAGGTACAAGACACATCCCACGTGTGTTTATGGTACCTGCCAATGATAAGGACAGCTTTCAAAAACTGCAGTAGGAGAGCTTGGGGTCTTATTGTCAGGGGCATCAGTTCCCCCCAGAAGAAGAGGCTTCAGGAGTAGATCCCACACCGAGTCTGGACAGGGTATCCGCAGAGGTGAGGTCATCAAGTAGTCCAGTTTACCTAGGACTAGACAGACCAGCATTCTATGAACACCCGGGGTCCTCACCAGCTAGGACAGTTGATCAGCCTTCCCTTGTGGTCCTGCAGAGGCTAGGGACCTCCAGAGCTAAATATGTCCTATGCTGGAGGGGTGACTTACAACTGACTCCCCTGGATACCACTCTGCTCTGACCCAGGCTTGCTGTGTGACCTGCTGCATTGAGGTCGGTGTGCATGTCCTCAAGTGGGTACGTAGATGCCACCTAGGCAGGACAAGACGTTGTCCGGAGGCCTGGGGGACTAGAAGAGGGCTCTTCTAGCAGTGGCTCTGTGCACCTTTAACACGGAGACCTCGCTTTCTATGGAACAGAGATGGATCAGGG
The DNA here is from genome assembly GCA_028555095.1 of Dicrostonyx torquatus. Lineage (NCBI taxonomy): Eukaryota > Metazoa > Chordata > Mammalia > Rodentia > Cricetidae > Dicrostonyx > Dicrostonyx torquatus. The sequence continues at coordinate 1,989,448 of JAQHUG010000137.1, forward strand.
CATCTAGAGAGGACATGGGCCACATGACCTCACATGTCCTCCGGGTTTCTACCCAGCACCTTCCTTCTGAGAGACCCAGAGAATGAGTGTCACAGCTAACGCTCACTTCTCTTAGAAAAAGACAAGGTTAGGCGTATTTGGTCTGTTTCACAGGTGCAAAGGGATGCAGCCTAGTGGTCGAGCCACTCTCCTAGAACATGTAAAGCCCGAGCTTCCATCTCCAGCACTGAAGGGAGGGGGAAAAAAAAACCCATAAAACAGAAAACACAGGTGGGGAAACAGGAGGCCCATAGTCACTGCCAGACTTGTTCCTAAAAGCCAGGAGACAGACACAGCATGGAGCTTCCTTGCCAGGGGGGAAGCAGGCTTCCCTGAGGGACTATTCCACATGGCAATGTCGAGGGGAAATTACAAAGCTTACATCCCTGGGTACCGACTGTGTTATTCAGCCTGTGTCCCTGGAGGGCTCCAGATCCCATTACAGTCCACTTGTCCCCTTGGGCTCCTCCCTGGGCCCACCTACAGTATAGTGGCTGATGCAAATGGCTGCTAAGGCTTCACAGGATAGCTTATCTTGCTGCAGGCCTCCATCCTTCACAGCTCCTGAGAAAGGGACTGTCCCTTGTCCGCAGGGAGGGCTGCCAGGGTGGGTCACTCTTACTTGTCCCTGGTGAAATGGAAGTCGGCAGGGCAGAGCAGAGGACACAAAACGCCTGTGGGCACAGTCTAGACCTGTGGTTCTCCTCAGAGGCACGTCTTTTTTTTTTTTTGGTTTTTCGAGAGAGGGTTTCTCTATAGCTTTGCCTGTCCTGGAACTAGTTCTTGTAGACCAGGCTGGCCTTGAACTCAGAGATCCGCCTGCCTCTGCCTCCCGAGAGGCACGTCTTCAGGTTCATGTTTGTCCAGCGTGCTTCTGCGAAGGCAGAGAGGGATGGAGGGGGTGCAACCCGTGGACCACTCGGAGACCACCTCACTCAGTTCAGGAGTTCAGTCGGTCCAGTGTCCCACTGCTCTCTGTTGCTGCAATTCACGGTGTTTCCTTGGGAACCACAGAGAGCAAAGTGGCTGCTTTGCAAACAGCTGGGTGATGGGGTGGGACTCAGCCTGATCCCTGAACCGGGTTTATCCCCTCTCTGCTTTATGGGTTTGAGAGGACCTGACTTCTTGGCCAGATTGGACCATATTATTGTAGGAGGTAGGGAGCATCTCAGTGTCTTTAGGGTGGCTTGGGAGGTACTTGGGGGCATAGCTACCCTGGCACCCCACATCTCTTCCATCTCAGAGGAGGAAGTTATGAAGTAGTAGGGTTGAGAATGTGTGATCCAAGAGGGAGCCAGAACCATAGCTGGTGTGACTGGGTCAGAGTGGAGAGGGGGTGAAACACTGGATGTCTGTGGCTGTTGGTTTTCCAGCTGACACCAGGGAATTCCAGGCCCTCCTTGACTAACTTTCGCTTCACTTCAGGCTGAGGCAGCAGGTGGGGTTAAGCTGGAGGGCAGGAGAAGTGCCTGCCTCTTCTGCACCAAGCTCACCATCTCAGGCCAGTGGGGTCATGACCCTCTTGCTGAGAAGCATTCTGGGGCTCTTTGGGAGTCTGCGGATGGCAGCAGAAGGTAGCCTCCTCCACCAGGAAGCTGAGGCAGGACCGAGAGCCCCTGCGAAGGAGCCTGGATGTTTTCAGTTTCCAGGTCCCTTGGGGTCTCAGGGGCAGATTGAGACAGGCTCCTTGCAGGGGAGGTGTTAACAAACAGCAGGTGATTAAACATGACAAGCGGTGACATTTCTGTTCAGGGTTCTCAGTCCCGGCAAAGCCAAGAATGAAGCTATAAACCCTGACATTTTGTGTTATGCACTGAGAGGATTTTAATAGACCTCACTCCCTCTTCTCCAGTCATCTTCTCTCTGTCTTCTCCACCCCCATCACATCCACTATCCCACTGAGTGTGAGTGAGCGCCAGTGAGCTAGCGCCCTGCCTTTCCATTTGGCCTGGCCTCCAGGACCCTTCTGAGCCTCACAGCTCTCCTTACTTGCCATTCCCGGCCAGGTTCTGCCCTCCACTTTCTTTGGCTTTGATCTTTCCTGTTGTCCTTCTGCAGACCCCCCTTGCCTCCCTCCACCCCTCCATGCTTCAGTTTCTCACCTCCTTTTTTTGGGTCCTGATCTCACAGCCTGTCCTTTAGCTGCGGCTGTCCCAGTTGTCGGGGACAGCAGGTGGCTGTTCTTGTGCCCTCTTTGTGCTCATAGCATTTCCAGACAGACTTGAGAGTGGGTTAAGGGAGATTGTGGGGCTTGGTATGGCTCTTCCCCCATGGGTTTTTTTTTTTTTTTTTTTTGTTAATCTCTTTTTCTCCTTTTTGGGACAAGGACAGAAGGCAGAGGGAGAAAATTGTCCTCCACTGCAAACAGTTGCTGGGTTTATTCAGAAAGGACTGGCCAGCAACAGTTGTTACTCTTACAGAGAGGTACAGAAACAACTGGGGCCTTCTTTGTTCTCTTGGCAGGGTCCTGCGAAGGGCATTTGGAGGTGAGCTTGGGGTTGACAGGGCAACATCCAGTGTCAGTTCAGTTCCACCCAGGGAGTCCCCACCCTGACAGGCAGAGAAGGTTCCTAGAGCTAGGCAGGATCTGCTTCAGAAGTCAGGCCACACCCTGGGTCCCCTGCTCGGCCCTAGTGAACACAAGAAGCACTTAGCTTTCTGTGTTCATTTCAGTAAATATTTATTGGGCCAGACGCTGTGCTGGCCGGTGGTTCTGTCCCATGGATCTCGTGGTCTAATGAGCTGGATGGATAATGAGTTTGTGAATACAAACAGGAACAAGGCTCAGAGATGAGGACAGAGGGACGGGATGATCAGGAGAGCGGACCCCTGAGGGATAGGCCTAGGATAAGGGAGGCCAGGCCCAGAGTTGAAAGAGGTACCTCTGCCAGGGGCCAGGGGTCAGGGGTCAGCATACTGAAGGCCTGAGGTAGGAGAGTATGCTGCCTCACAGGTACCGCCTAGCGTGAAGGAGATTTGGGCTGCGCCATCCTACAGTAGGTGTCCTTGGATCTCTGGGACCCTGAACTTGCTTTTCTGTCTACCCTTCCACTTTGCCCACTTGGGCCAGGCATGACGATGTGAGTAAAAGAGAATGAGGCTCACCCTAGCTCAGTAGACAGAGAGCAACAGGAAGTAGCCAGGTGTCCACAGACTGGAGCCGTGGTAGCCTCTCCAGCCCCCTACTCCCTTTGGTGAGCCCCAGGAAAGAAGCAAGAGAGAGGGTCCAGGCCACGTGATGGGCATGATGCAGAAAACGCAGGGCCAGGAGAGCATCTTCACTTTGCTAACCCCAGGGCTCAGCAAGGCCAGGTAAACTCCAGGAGCCTCCTGAACTCATGCTATGCTCTCTTATGGTTGGGAAGCGCTTGATGTGTCCTTGTTAGCCTCTGCGTTTTCTGAGACTTCAGACTGTCCCTAGGCTCCTGAGGGCCAGAGTGGGCAGTGCCGGTAGGGATTCAAGATGCAGCAGAGAAGCCCTGCAAACCAGGAGAAGAAGGGGCGCATAGTTACCTTAGAGCTGGACCAGAGGGGAGCAGATGGATGCATGGGCTACTGGGGGTCCCAAAAGAGAGGCACCAGATTTAGCTCCTCATTGACCAATAGCTGGCCTCACACCCTGTGCTAGGGCAACTGTCGGGCCTGCAGCCTGGAAGGATCTCATACAACCCATGGGACACTTTTTCTTTAGAGATTTGCCTTTGCGCGGGGCACCATGCTGAACACACCCTACCAACACATTGGTTCCCTAAGAGAGATCAGGCTGGCTTCCCTTTCCAAGAAGAGCACAGCGGGTACAAGGCAGACTTCAGAGAGTACTCCTTCTCCCGCCTCCACCCTGCCTTTCTGACAAGCTTGGTCCAGGTCCCTTGATGCCACCTGTATTGCTCACTTCCTAGAGTCTAGCTGGAACTGTTCGGACCCTCTCAAGGGTCTTCCCTTGACAGCTGGGCTGGGGGTCATTGTGGAGAAAGGAGGGGAGAGGAGTCCCAGAACCCAGACTTGGCCTATTGCCCCCAAAGGTCCAGAGCCAGGTTTTATTATAATCCCTACATCCTGTTGCAGATCCTTAATCAGCTGGATCCCAGGTTGGGCTGGACCCTGTGGTGACACTCAGGGTTGTAGCATAGAAAACCTGAAGTGGAGTTTCCGGAGCTGGGCTTGGGGCTAGGAGGATCAGGCAGGTGGAGGGGAGGAGAGGGGAGCCAGCACAGCACAGGATGTGGACGGAGCCCAGACCCACCAACCACCAACGAGGCTGGGGGTGGAGGAGCAGCTGTTGCAGACTGGGAACCATGGCTATGGGGGGGCACTAGTCTGTGGGGGCTGCTGTGTTGCCTTGTGCCACCGAGACAGCTGGTCCTTCAGTGGCTCTGACAGTGGGCAACAGCTCTAGCCAGGAGTCAGTGGAGGCAACCCTGGGTGACGGTGGTGGTTCCAGGGTCTACGCAGACATGCCAAACTCCAAGACTTGGAATGTTCCTGCCCTGCTAAGCTCTTGGTGGGCAGAGGGCCGGGGCCCTGGCTGCTGTGAGCTTGGCTAGCCAGGGCCTGAAGCTCTGTTGAGAGGCAGCTGGGAAGGGGAAGACCTCGAGCAGACGCAGAGCTGGTACAGAGCACAGTGGCCACCTGGCCATTTAGTTCAGCCTGGTCCTGATGCGGCTGCATGGTGTCTGGGGAAGACCTAAGGGGTAGTGGGAAGGACACCCCACCTGAACCTTCAGAAGATGAGAAGACATGGGGGAGGCGGAGAAGGGAAGCCAGAGTGGGCTGGCTGGCAACGGGTGGGCAGACTAGTGTCTGTCCTGCCAGGGGCCCAGGCTGGCTCTGTAGACAGCCTCTTTTCTATATGGAAATGAAGAATTTAGGCTAATGGAGCTCAACCATCTCTAATTTTGCGATGGCAGGAGGATTTTGATTGAAAGTAATTAAGCAAGCTAGCTGTAAAATTAATTAAAGCAAAAGGGGGGGATTTTTTATTGGATTGGATAGCGATATAGCGTCTGTCAGGCGGGGGACGGATGGGGGTGACCTGAATCCTCTGCCCTCCCCCCTCCCACTCGGGACGTTTATGTCACTTTAATCTCCTTACAGCGGCTGCTGTGCATTTGTTTGAAATAATCAAGGAAATATGGTCAGAAATTGTCAGCTTTCAGATCTAATTTACCTGACGGCCCCTGCGCAAGCCGGCAAGGCCTGGGGAGTGAGCGAGCGTGAGCAGAGGGGGAGCTGAGTGGGCTCCTCTGCCCACACCCTAAGCCCAGGCACCCTCCAAGCGGGGAGAAGGTCATGCTAGGTCCGTGGACACCTCTTTCAGCTTTGCCCCTTTCTGGAACAGACACCCCCCCCACTCCCGCCCACCTGCTGCCTTGTCCCACACTAACCAGCTTTAGGGTTTAGGGAATACAGGATTAGGGAGGTGATTGTAATTCTTTATTCCAGATGGCTGACAACTGCTAAACCCCTCCACCAGGGCCACAGTTTTAAAAATACTCTTAAATTAGTCTCCTCACACCCCCCTCACTATTGGCCTCAGTAAAAGACTTGAGGCAGTAGGCTTCAGAGATGGTGAGGGCTGCTCTGGACTCCCTTTCTGGGGCCGTGCTACCCAGAGCCTGTCTGTCCCAGGCCCTTTTCCTAATTCCAGGATAGTTCTGGCCCTGCTTCCCTCCCACAGCCCGAAGGACAGTGGGAGCTCCATTTCCAGTGGCTAAACCAGAAAAGAGCTAGCCTCTGCTCATGCTGCTCTTGTAGATTTGGGGTGCCAGACTTCCAGCCTTGTACCCTGCACCCCATAAGCTCTGCTTGAAGCTGTTGGGATTCTTGGAGGGGTGGAGCCTGAATCTTTCCCAGCAGGGACCAAGGAGAGACTGGAACCATCTGTTTCCAAGGTTGTGGAAGATTCCCCTTTAAACAGAAGAGGGTCTGGTGGTCTTCTGGGCATGAGAGACTCAGAATAGGAATTGGGTCTCTTGCTCTGTCTGGTCCTGGGCAATGAGCGACCCTGGTTTTCACCAAATCCTCTTAGGCCTCTGCCCCTTTGTAGTTCTAGAGTCTGGTGCAGATCTAAGACAGCCTGCATCTTGGTAGCTGTTCTCTAGGGTGGGAGGGCACATGGGACCTGAACGTAGGCTTCCCCCACCTCTTCAGGAAGGCCTTGTACAGCCTCAAATCCTTGCCCGTGCCCCTGGAACAGACATCAGGTAGAGGGCTCTAGAAACAGTTCCCATTTGTCTGCCTTAAAGCAGACCCACTAGAAGGGTTCTTTCCCCACCTGGCCTCCTTGGTGCCACCCAAACACCCTCTGCCTGGTCCTTTCACCAGTGTTTCCCCTACCCTGGGGTGCGCCTCCCACCCCCAGCACAGCTCTGGGGCAGGGTGACTCAGGCTGCCTCCTCCAGCAGTGAGGGAGTGTGAGCGCCTTCCCAGCTCAACTGCCAGTGGAGCATGGCAGCTGGAGGCTGGGGAAACATCACTGGGCCCACTCTCCCCCATCATGAGTCAGTGGAGCAGGGGGGCAGTGAAGCCCCAAAGAGCCTTACACAGAAAGAGGGAGAGAAAAGCTGTTGGCTTAGGACCCTGCAGCTCCTGGGGCACAGTTGTACATGCCTGACATCCGAGTGACACTGAGGTCCCTGGAGCCCCACACTCCCAGAAGCCCTTGCCTTTAGTGTCCATCTGCTTCCCAGGACCCAGATCTCATGAGACAGGAGAGTGGAAGGAGTCTGGCCTCAGCCTAGCCTCTTACCCACTCTAGCTAACACTTGTCCTTTTGATGTGGAGGGACCAGCCCAGAGACCTGCAGGGCCAATGGCAGGTTTCCCAGGTAGAGGGGGGCTCTTGAGGATGGCCTAGTCAGGCTGGAGCTGTGAGGCATAGGCCGAGATGGTGCAGCTCAGGAGAGGCCCCTTATGGTCTCCTGGTGTCCCAGAGACCACTCTATGCCTACGTGGGAATGAGGGTGCTGTACTGTAAATCCCCTTGTAAAGTGGATTCTGTGATGAGAGAGTTTTGACTCGACAGTGACTGTCCTCGAAGAGGAACGGCGGCGACAGGCAGTGGCAGACGGGCAGCAAGATGGGAGGATAGCCCGGGATGAACACATGTTGTCCCTCAACAAGACCTACAGCAGTGAGGGTGCAGGAAGTCTGGGAGAGGGCAGGAGTGGGTGGGAGGGAGCTTAGGTTTAGAGGCCATGGACTGGCTCAGCAGTACTTTGATGCCTATCACCTGGCCAGCCTGGATTCCAGCTTTTCCCTCTGGCCCCCAAGGCTTTGAGGAAAAAGCACTGAGGTACTGGCCTCCTTGGTACCGCTCCCCGGCTGGCTCTCTTTGACTCTGCCTCCCCTATAGCCATGGATCTGAGCCTCTTGTGTAGAACTTGTGGCAGGGAGAAAAGGCAAGGAAAAGGCAGACAGCAAGAGACCCTGCTAGCCCCGGGATGCTCTGGTTTTCCTGAGGTCCCCGCAGATCTTGGGCTTCAAGACTTTGCAGTGAAGGTCTGCCTGACCTAGATTTCTGGGTACTTTCTTGCTTAAGGTGGGACTTGGTCCAAGTTATGATAACAGGTCTCCTTCCCCCAGAGAAGACTGAGGAAGGCTTTCCCCGCTCATGTACTTAGGAGAGGTCTTAGGGTGCCCTGGTACAGGGGCTAGGGGTAGAGTCTTAGGGAGCCTTGGCATAGGGCCTAGGGGTAGAGTAAGGAAGGTGCCACTTGACTGGGAGAAAAACCCAGAGTGGCAGGGGTCCAGTTCCAGGAATCATTAACTTTAGGGTCTCCTCGTGCCAGGGACCTCAAGCCTCCCCCAGCCAGGTCCTTGCTGGAGTTGGCTAGATGTGACCAGGCACTGGGCTCCCGGAAGTACCTAGGGCCAGGCAGGCTCAGGCTGTCGACCCCTGACCTTACAAAGCCCTCTCCCTCCGTTCTCTGCTGTGCTGTACTTTCTTCCTTGTACCCATGCACCCATCCTGTTACACTAGGCCATCATCCTTTCCAGTCTGGCCTCAGTTTCTCGCCCGGCAGGCCTCAAGTCTCCCTTGCTCAACTCTGGCCCGTCCTCTGTCCCCCCTGGCTTCACAGTCACATTTTGCTTGCCAGCGCAGGGCACTGAAAAACTGCTGGCACTGCCAAAAACCCTGTGTGCGCTATGACTCCCCAAACATCCCTTTATTTTTATTGTTCTGTTAATTACTGTTTAAACTTTAATAAGTCACTTCGTCAGGAGGGGGGACCTGCCGTGAGCTTTTCTGTGCAAACATGGGCCGGGAGTGACTCGGGTGTAATATAACCCTTTATGCGATGTGGGAATGTTTAGATTGTAACAGAAACTTGTTATTTTAATGACAGTTGGGGGGATCTGAGCACAGAAAAGAAGAGAGGTGGGCGCTCCCCTCCATCCCCACGAAGGGCTTAGAGTGTCCAGGCCCCTTTAGGGTATCTCCCTTGCTGCCACAGAAGAGGGTCCGGAAGGCTGTGAGGCTCTGTTGGGTTACCTGCTGGGCAGCTACTGATGGAGCTGGGCAGGCTGACTCACTCAGGTGGTGTCTTCAGAAGGAGCCTGGCACTTTGGGGTAGGAGGGCACATAGAGGAAGGGTAGCTTGGGCACATAGGATGTAGGCGATCCCGGCAGTCACTAGGGCTCTGGACAGAGGCCGGCAGGGCTATGCGAGGTTGGACTCTGTACTTAGCTTCCACCCAGGCTACAGAGGAGACCCTCTCTGTGGTCAGCCTAGAGAGTAATAGAAGGGGCACCATGTGCTCATCACATGTGTCCCAGACAATCATTCTTAAACACGTTACAGATGTGGACACTGGGGCCCAGGACAGACATGTTTAAATGGCAGCTACTTAAGAGGGGGAAAGCATCTGCTTTGGGATGTTTTCTTTGGAAACCGCCAAAGTCCTAGTGCTGTTTCTTGTCTCGGGAGGTGGCGTATACTAGGAGGGTGAGGATGGAGGCACTAGGACCTATTCTGGGATCAGAGGTGGTCCTCATCTCCTGGTGGGAGAACATGGGCAGGACTCACCATCAGACACCCCCCCCAACCATGAGTAACTAGGAGGTGAGGTCAGGCTCACCCTGCATTCTAGTGATGGGGACTGCCTGCCATCTTCCTCTTGCTTTCCTTCAACTTCAAGGCCTAGAATGAGGACGACAGCAGCCCTCCGTTCCCCAGAGTCACTTCTGTAATGTACTTACTTCTAAAGTAGAGACACCTAGAGAAGGCATTTTATCCTAAGCCTATGGCGGCTCCAGGAAGACTCCAGGACGCCTCAGGACAGATTTCCCTGCTTTCTTTCTTTGATCCATCCGTCTGTCCATCTCTGCATGCTGTCAGACTGTGGGTGTATTACTGTCTCTAGAGCAGCAGGAATGAAGGGCCTGGTGCTCACCTTCAAGGACCTGCTCTTGACTGGTGTTGGTGAAGAGGCTTCAGGGAAGGGTAAACTTAATGGGCAGCTTCTGTCCAAGGCAAGACCATCAGGGTCCAGCCCAGCTGAGGAGTGAGCCCTTGCGTATTGGGCTCACTGGTCTGGCTCTGACTGCCTCTCATGGAAGGCTCCACAGGGTGTGAGGGATGGGGGTCTAGCTCTGCCCTGCTCCCTACCTCCTGCTGGTCAGGGCAGAGCCAGGAGGTTCAGGTCCCCGGCGCCCTCAACTAAATGGACAGCCCCCAGATGGTGGCCATGGCATGGACCACGAATCGCTGAGGTTTTCCTTTTCCGAGCAGCGCGTTTCCCTAAATTGTCTTTGACTTCGTGCATGGGTAATGAAAGTTTATGCCCTTGTTAGAAGGACAGGCGGCTGGTTCCAGTTAGAACTGGGGCTGTCTCCCTGCCAGCCTCCTCAGCCCCCTCCCCAGGAGGAGAGAGAGCTAGGTATGGTGTGTGTGTGTGTGTGTGTGTGTGTGTGTGTGCGCGCGCGCGCGCACAAACACACACACACACACACACACACACACAGAGGAACAGCCCCTCCCTCCCTGGTGAATAAGCAGGCTGTTAGGGGAAGGGAGAGGGGACAAAAAAAAAGAAAAAAAAACATTTCCATATTTGTGTAAGTTGCTTTAAAAGCATTTTATCATGTCATAAAAAAGGAAAAGTACTCTCAGAAATTGATCCTCTCTGCCAGCCCATTGGACAGAAGGACGTTGGGATGTTAATGGCCATCCTGCTCCAGGGTGGCTTATTAAAAAATTTATACATAAATGCTTAAAATTGCATAAATTATTTAAAAAAAACCAACAAAGTAAGCAATTTGAATTCCCTCTTTTCCAACCCTTCACTTGGTCCCCCCCATCCCAGCCCCTCCTCAGGGCCCTCCAGGTCCCCAGGCTCCTGTTCCCTCCTCGGGGTGTTCCCCCTGTTTCTTCCACTTCCCGCTACACCCCAGACACAGTCTGTCCTGCCTTCCTTAGGGGTTTCCCTGCCTCACCCACAAATTAATGAAACAGCCAGCCCACCACCAAACACTCACATGCACACGCGCTAATAAAAACACCACTAATAATGCCCCAAATCGCGAAATTAAATATTAAGGCCAAAGGAGGCGGACGAGGAGCGGGGCTGCCGCCACCGTTGCCGAAGTTGGGGCTGATGAGTGTGTCTCTCGCAGGCGTGGAATGTCACCCACACATCCTGGAGACTGGAGTGGGGAGTTTTATGATGGTTTTTCATTGATTTGTTTCCCCAGCGCAGCTGCCGACCTCTATTGAGGGACAAACATAATCAGCACTGACGCAAATTAGATGGTTATTCGTTTTGAAAATTGACAGAAAAACAATAAAAAAGATGAAATGCTCCCAAATCAATAGATATAATGAAATTCAAATAATCCGAGAGATGAGGTCTCCATGGCAACTGATAATGTGGAAAAGAAAACAATTTAATAAAGGACAGACACACTTTGAAAACAGATTGGGCCCGGGGAGGGGGGCGGGCTGGCGGGAGGAGGGCTGGAGCGCGGGCTGGCGAGTGAAGGATCACTGTCCGTCCCAAGGACACCCGCCATAATTAAGCGAGGCTTTCGGCCCCAGAAAGTGCAGATTCAGGTTTTAATACACAAAATTATTTCAGGAGCAGTGAATCGGAAAGTCGTTTGTAATGACCTTCCTGAGAGGCCCGGGCGCGGGGCATGTTGGAGGCTGGGCGGCCAGGCCGGCTGAGTTATGGCATATTTGTGTTTTTATAGTGCAGAGGGGAGGGGGTGGTGGTGGGGAGGGGGGGGGAAGGTTAAACAGTATTTACAGCTCAGTTGTTTTCAGAGAGGAAGAGAAATAGAGTTCATGGAGAGATGCAGCGGGCGGGCAGGCGGGTGAGCCAGGGAGGCCTCAGGGCTGCAGGGAGGGGAGATGGGCCCGGCGGGTCTCCCCCTTAGGCTGTGTGACCCGCGTCTGCTCCCTAACCATAGAGGATATTCGGAGCTGCCACCCTGCTCCAGTTTCTGGCATGGCTCAGCGAGTAGTGTCTGGGGCCTCACAGAGGATGGATGACAGCCTGTGTCCAGGCTACGTGGATGCCCAACTGTACCTACTCAGTAGAAGGGTGGGGCCACACTACAGCTGCCACCAGAAGGTCACCCTGCTGAGTCTCACAGTCTCCCTTTCTTTGCGTGGCACCACGGTCATTCACTTAGATGAGTCTTTCCTCTGCAGCCCAGGGCTGGCGCTCAGTGGCTAAGAACCTGTATGAGCGCGTGAGAACCACATAGCCTTCTCTTTGCCTCTCTGCCAAGTACCTGCCTTGAGCTCAGTGTCAGGTTTGCAGAGCTGAGGGCCACAGAAAGGAAAGGGACCATGCTGGTCCTTTCTATAGCCCTCCAGAGCCACTTGCCTGCAGCAGGAATTAAGAAGTCATCCCTGGGAGGCCTGGTATCCCCTTACACCGCCTGCCCACCCCCCACATCCTGCTGCCTGGCCTCAGGAGCTGTGTCTGTGTTCTGTTACCATGATCACAGGGCACTTCCAGAGCCTGGGCCCACGTATGTATATAATGTGGATACATACCATAGAGACATGCACACGTGAAAGTGTGAACATGTGTTTGTGCGTGTGTGGCTGCACACACACAAGCAGGCAGACACAAGTCAGGGTGTGTATTTGCTCAGTATGTGTTTTAAATCTCCCCTGGGTGGCAACTCTCTTTTTTTCCTCCCCTTCCTGTTTGGCTGTGACCTGGGGGAGATTGATAGCCCGCCTGTGCGGTGGATGCTAACAGTTCCCCTGATTTATAGAGTTACTTACGCTAAGTGAGGCCACTTAGACGCGTCTGGATAGTAAACCTTTTAACTGAACTAAAAAAAAAAAATCATAATAAATAAATAAACAAAGGGGGGCAAGCTAGGGCCCAGTGACTAAGCCCCGCCCTTTCCCCAGCTTGGAGGGCCAAGAACCCTAGGGTAGCAGCAGCCATTCCTGCCTCCCACAAACACTCAGAAGCCCTTGTGTTCCCAGCCAAGGTTGGGATCAGGCCCAAGAAGGGACATCCCTCTCCTAGGGGACAGTTTTTGGCTAGGAGAGCTAGAGAAGGGAGCTGTTCCTATGGAGATAGGCTGAGCAGTGGGGGAGGAAGGAAGCGAGAGGCCAAGTCCAGCAACCTTTCTTTGCTTACACGCTCCCACGTCACTCCTGTGTTCTTTGCCACAGTGGTGGCTCTTGTAATCACTTTGGAAATTTGTGCCCACATCTTTACTGAACAAGCCACTGTGGAGGAGCCAGGGTGGTACAGGAAGTGAACTGCCTGCCTTGTTTTCACAACATAAGCCTCCCATTTCAACCAGGTGCTGGCCTCTGGACGGTGCACTTCAGTGGTGAGACCTTTGTCTGACAACACTGTCAGATTGGGGCTCCTGGTCTGTGAAGTTTCAGATCCTCGTGGGTAACCAGGGTAGAAACTGCAAGAATACACGCCCCGGAGACTCTGGGACAGCCGTTTGGAAGGCTGTGGGAGGCGTGTGTAGGGTTTCAGCCTGTGGCCTTGGACGTCTTAGCCAGGCGGGAGTTGTGCTCCAGGACTGACGGGTGACAGCAATTACCAACCTCATTGCTTCTGCTGCCCAATCTGGGAATGGGGACAGCACAAGTGACATAGCAGGAGAAGGGGATCACCAGCATGTGTGCCAAAGCTTATTCCCCCGCATAGGCAAGGTGCTCAGAAGGTGTCACCTGCTACGTGACTCTAGATACTGCAGGCCAAGACAGTTGCCAGGGTGGCCCAGTAGTGCCCATGGCTCCTGAGCTGCTTCTGGCCAAAGGCAGGCAAGGCCCCATACACACCCACCCCAGGGGACTAGCTGCTGGCCCCTGCCTCCCCACCTCCTGATATACAGCGGGCATTAGGCTGCCCAAAGGGGATACTGCATCCTTAGGAAGAAATATGTTCTCATTTTTCTTAAACACCGTTTCCACTGAGTGAAATGTTTAGAAGGGACGCGCAGGGAGAACTTTATTTCCTACCAGGGAGTTCAGAGCCACCAAGCAGGGCCCATAAAGCACTGGAGCCCGGTGGCTGACAGGCAGCCTGGCCACGAAATACATTACTCATGGGGGGGTGGAGGCAGGGGCTTGCCAGGCCTGCCCAGCCCCATGGGACTGCCCCCACCCCAGCAGGATCAGCAACTTCAAGACCCAGGGCCATAAGGCGGTAGGCATCGAGTGTGTCCTATTGTGCTCAGGCTGCCTGTGAGAGAGGGGCTGGCTGGACCAGAGTAAGAGGGAGCAGTTCTTCTAACTATCTTTGGTCTTCACTGCACGGTCAGGGAGGCTAGGGCACATGGGGCCCAGGTGCAGCCCTCTGAGCCCCCCTCTCTCACCAAAGCTGGCAGGAGCTCTGGCCTTCCCAGCCTTCGGAGGAGTGATGAGATTCATGCCATATCGGGCCCTTCTCCCGAGGCCCTCCCTTCATTCGATTTCTGAAGCTGGCTGATTTGAATATTTATAAATATCAGTAAATTATTTATTGTAGCAATCTGCTGCACCATTTTATCCATCGCAGTTAACACTTTAGGGGGCTCCAAGTTATGGGAACAGGAAGTGAGGTTGAAGAGAAGATGGCATAGGAGATTGAAGAAGCCCCTGCAGGGAAACCCGGGCCGTTTCAAGCCCCAGCCTCAGTGGCTCTTGAGAGCCTGTGTTCTTGCTCTGGGTGTCTACAGCTCTAGGATCAACTTCCTTCTCCGACAAATGTGATCATCACGTGCCTGCTCACTGTCCTTAAGGGCTTCAGTGAGTACCCGCTTGGATGGTAGACAAGTCTGCCTCTCTTTACCCAAGCCCAGCGGGTTCTGCTTTTTACTTGGATGCCTGCTGCAGGCGGGGTGGGGTGGGGGGTTGAGTTTTGAGACCTCATAAGGAGAATTGGGTCCCAGGGAGCTTAGAGGTGGCAACTCCAAGTCTCCTGTCTGTCCTTTCCCCCTACTTCCCTGGGCCAAATGAGCTTTCCCTGCCTTAGCATCTTGGCTGAGATGCCTGTTGCCCCTCCTGGGCTCAACATCTTTTTCCCAGTCCTTGCTTTGGCACAGAAAGATCCCACCTTGCACTTCTACAGTGCTTCTCCAGGGAGAAGTCTGGCCTAGGCTCGGAGCTCACGGTGGGCAGAGCCAGGCCGTGTGCTCAGGGCTCTGACCCCAAGGCCAGGCCATAGCCTATAGTGTGCACTTCCCAGTGATTACCCTGCCAGTGCAGAGCTGCTGGGATCAGCCACAGGCTGCCAGGAATGGGGCAGACGCTTCCAGGTCCTCTCCTTTACCTGACTTCGCTGTCACTCCTAAGTCTGCCTGTCTCTGGGTGAGCAGAGCAGGAGCCCCCTGCTTCCCACCCTCCAGTCCAAGCCTACCTCCTGGGCAGTATTGTTCCCAGAGGAAGTGTCCAGTGTAAATAGAACAGCGGGCAGGCTAGTGGCGGGAAGGAGATGAAAGGGGCAATGACAGGACCGGGGACGGATGGCTTCCTTCCATTGAGGCCTGGCCATGGCGTTTATATTTTAGGGAAGAAAGTCAGAGGAATGTTTACATGGACAGGAGTCTGGGGTCAGACCAGTGTGTGTGGGGGGTTAATCTGTAGGTTCCAAGGCTTTGATGGAGGGGCTGGTTGAAGGTTCATGGGGACCGGAAGGCAGGCAGGCAGCTCAACTCTCAGCCTCATACATAAGCCCCTTCCTGCCGCCCCAGCCTCACACGCGCGGGCACTTATGCCTACAAGCTTGCCTTTGCCTGTGCCTCTCTGTCCCTGTGTCATGGGCCCAGATACCTCCTACTTCTCCACCTCCACCCTTGGGACCATCAGCAGAGTCAGGGGGAGGGCAACATCTGGAAGGCAGGTGGTCTGAGGCAGAGCAGCAGCTGGAGGGCAGGTGTAGAGGGAGTTGGCTAGAGCAAAGGGGCCTGGGGTGGGGTGTGGGGTGGGCCCTGAGCGCACAGCTGCACCGCAGCTGGTGGGGGCCCAGGCAGAGACTCGGCATGAAGCCGAGATAGAGAGAGGGTGGGTTGTGCCGGGTGGGCCGAAGTTCAGGGAGGCTCCAGGATGGGTGGAGACCCGAGGAGGGGCTGTTGCCAGCAGCAAGTGCAGCCCTGAGAGCTTGTGCTTCCCTCTTCCTTGGGATAAATATTTATAGATTCATTTGCCGTCTGCCATACACACTTGGCTGCTTAGCTCCTGGTAAAAATAGTGCAGGCTCCTCCACTCCGCCTGCCTCTTCCCATCCAAGACAGGGGACAGAGGGGCCCAGGTGAGGCCTGCCTCCCTGTGGAAAGCAATGCGCTGTCATAGAGCCTGATGGCCTGCCCAGAGGCTGAGTGGGGTGGGGCGTGACCGTGAGCCACGCCTGTCACTGAGCTTCAGGAAGGACCCACGGGTGGGTGTTCTGGATTTCTGTTGGCCAGCACAAACCTGGTGCTGTGGGCAAACATGAATGGAGTGGGCATGGGCTTGGGCAGGAGCCAAAGGCCCCGAAACTGTGACCCCTGAACTAGGAGTATGGGACAAGACTGAGCAGACCTTTCCATAGCATGGAATAGGTTGGCATTACCCTGTCCCTTCTGGGCCAAACAGAGCCATACGTATCAGCAGCTGGTGGCAAGGCAAGGATCTGGGGCCACGGGGCATTTGAAGGGGTGGTTAATCCGCACATACAAGTTGAAGCAGTTATCTTGGCATGAGTGTGGCATGAGGCCTCTAGGCAGACACAGGCATAGCCACAGGTGGGCTCTCGGGGTACAGGTTCTCGTGGTATTTGATTATCATGGGTCACAGCCCTGAGCAGAGCCCCTCGCCTAGCTTTCTGACCCATGTGGGACATGCCAGATTCCCTGGAAAGAACTGTGGAGAATAGATGGGGTCCCTATGTGCAGAGGTATTGTGAGGAGAGACCCTTCCGTATGACCACTGGCCTGTGTCTGGCCGCACCACGAGGTCTGGCACAGAGTGGGACCTCAGTGCCTGCATGGTGGACAGCTGACAGATCGCATGAGGTCTGGCACAGAGTGGGACCTCAGTGCCTGCATGGTGGACAGCTGACAGATCGATGTATGGATTACCATGTGTATGTGTATCTGCGCTTGTTAGTCTTCCTGAGGCCCTGGGAGGCCTAGCGAGGGCAGAGGGCGGGCTAAGCGGTGCAGGGGGATGGCCGCTACTCTAGTAGCTTCTCCAGCGTCTCCAGCTGCTCGGTGGCTATCGTAAGAGATGAAGCACAGGACCTGTAGCTTCCACTGGCCGCATATGTCCTCACTGAGGTCCCAGCATGTCTTCTGGGTTCGGAAGTAGACTTCAAGGGCTATGAGAGTTAAAGGGAGGAAGGGGTCCTAAGACAAGAAGAGTGGCCAAGGAAGGGTTAGGAGGAGCTGTGTCTGGGTAACCCTGACTGAGGTTTGTGGGAAGGAAGCAGCAACAGGAAATGGCCAGACTTCATGTGGGGTTGGGGATGTGGAAAGCAGAAAAGACTTATGGGAAGGGAGACCTTGGAGAGGTCCTGAGTGGCCAAGGGGAAGAGCCCTGCAGTATAGTGAGCAGAAATGGAAACCAGGGACGGAGGGCAGAGCCAGAGCCCTGACCTGGCAGAAGATCTGCCAGAGAATAAGGTGCTCAAGTGGGGAAGGTGCCAGCCAATTGCTGCTGGGTCAGTGAGGCAGGAGGTTGGCACAGGTTGGAAGCTGGCTGCGGCTGACTCTTCCCCAGGGACCCGTGGTGAGGTGGAGCAGTCAGAAGCAGAGCCAAGCTGCCAGCAGCGCAACACTGTCCCTTGCCAGCCTTGCCTCATACCAACCCCATCACCTGCCCAGGCCTTCGCTTCCTGTGTTAAATAGAGGACATGTCACCCCACAGAGGGGCTATTTCAGGCCAGGCAAGCCTAGGAGATTCTTTCAGGAATCGGGCGTTGGAACTCTTGTGTTCGAGGAGTCATTCGTCCCTTTATCCTCAACCACCTACCTCATGTCGGCTGCTGTGTTCAGTTGTGCGGGTAGGGCAGCTGCGAGTCCAGCCCCGGACACTCGTGCTAACACAGGCGATAAGCAGAGGCCAGGTGGTCTCAGGCAGTTTGACAGAACTGTGGTCAGTTGAGGCGGGATGGAGAACTACTTTGGGGGTGGCTGTGCATGGTGTACAGGCCTCTCACCTCTGTGCCCCCCTTCATCCTGCAGCTGAAGGCACCCGGTGCACCGACCCGCCCGCAGGCAAGCCTCCAATGGCAGCCAAGCGCAAAGGCGGCCTGAAGCTCAACGCCATCTGTGCCAAGCTGAGCCGACAGGTGGTCGTGGAGAAGGGAGCAGAGGCTGGCTCCCAAGCTGAAGGTAGCCCACTACGTCCCCGGGACAAAGAGCGCAGTGGCCCTGAGTCTGGAGTTACCCGGGCTCCCCGGAGTGAAGAAGACAAGAGGCGGGCAGTGATCGAGAAATGGGTCAATGGGGAATACAGCGAAGAGCCTGCACCCACACCAGTGTTGGGGCGCATTGCCCGTGAGGGCCTGGAGCTGCCCCCAGAGGGCGTCTACATGGTCCAGCCTCAGGGCTGCAGTGATGAGGAAGACCACGCAGAGGAGCCCTCGAAGGACAGCAGTATACTGGAGGAGAAGGACTCAGATGGTACGGCTGCAAAAGATGACAGTGGCCCGAGCACCAAGCAGGCTTCAGGTGTGTGGCTGGCCATGGGAGAAGGGAGGGTGAAGGCTAGAGAGACCCAGCAGGCGAAGGAGGTCTATCCGGGGAATTCTTCCTTGTTCATCCAGACACCGGTACCTTATCCAACCCAGCAAGAATTGGAGAGAAGGGGTGGGGGAGAGGCAGCTTCCTGAGTGTGAACAGGCCGTGGGGAGCTGCTAGCAGTGGGGCTTTGAGAGGATGGGGGGGGGGGCGTGTGCACGGATAGACTCAATAGATGAGTGAGCAGAAGGTGGGTACGTAAGTGACGGCACATACCTGCACAGGGATGAGCCTGTCTGGAGCCCCGGTGTGGGGACCAATGGGGCTGTGTCAGTGGTACCATGAACAGCATGAGTTCCCATCTCAGTCTTCTCTTGGTAACTTAACGAGATGTTTAGCAAAGGCTTTGTGCTTCCACCCCACTCCATCTCTTTCCCTGTGTCCCATCCTGCCCTCTGAAGCAGAAGGTCTCCACAAGCCTGGCTCAGCCCAGCCAGCAGATCCCCTCAACATGCAGCTGCCCTGGACATGCTCCTCTGACTGACCTGTTTCCCACAAGACGGCAGGGGCCTGGCTTCATCAATGTCTCCTTGTCCTTAGGACATAGCCGCCTTCCCTGCTTCTGCTCCAGGGGAGGGCTGGCCTGGCATTTCAGGCAGGAGAGGGGTCTCCCCTTGGATTGGAGCCCTGGGACCTGGGGCCTTGGCTCTAGTCCCCAGTCTCCTTCCTAGGCTTATTCCTAGAGCCCTGCGCCTCCCCTGCCTGCTCCCCTGTCCCCTTCCCCCTGCAGTGAGGGGCGCATCTCCTCCCTGTGCGGGGAGCCCTGCTCAGCCACATAATTATGCATATAAGATATAAACAGAGCTGTTTAATTATCCTTCGCCACATCAGTGACAGAGTAATTAACAAACATTGCAAGATCAATGAGGAAAAGTGTGACCTTCAGTTTCCTCTGATAGGAAAAGCCCTTGCTGTTGCCAGACACAAGGTGATTGTGCTGTGGGCCTGAGGAGAGGGGAGGGGAAGCAGCAAGGGCTGCAGACTCCTCAACCCTCCTCCCACACCCTGACCCACCCATGGCCAGGGCCATCAGGTAGTGTCCTGGGCCCAGGACCTGGGAACTGTGCAGGCAGGAGTAGGGGCGTGGACTCTTGTGACTGCCACCCTCCAGGCCTCTGACCTGGCCCCCTCTCAACCCTGAGCACCGAGTTTTTAGGCCCGAGCCTCATCTGCCCACCATGGGTTTGGCTCCCCAGGACTTTGGCTGTCTGTGGGACCCCCGCCGGCCCCCTCCCTGTTCAATGCTGCCTGCCCTTCAGAGCCTTCTGTTTCTCTGCCATATATAGTGAGGCCTCAGCTGCCTCTAGCTATTTTTAGCCCTTTTCCCTGGTCCCTGAACCACTTCATCCAGCGATCAGAGCCCACTCCCAGGCCAGCCCCCAACCTGTGTGTCTGGAACGTGGGCTTCTGCTGACCCATCAACTTGCCAAAGCAATTGGCTCTAAGCTCCTTGAGTTACTCTGGGTGCCAGGGGAATGTCTGACTGTCCTCTTCTGTGTCTACTGGGGTCCCACTGCCCCCCATGATGGTTCAGAGCCCCTCCTTTCACATCCTGCTGGGATGTCTCTCCTGCTAGGGTACACTGCTCCATCAGCTCCCCTTCTAGTTTCTGGGGAGCTCTGAGACTCCTAGAGCTGGCAGCATTGGAGGGAGCCAGGTATCCCCTCTGGCCATACCTTTTTTGTTGTTGTTGTTGTTTGTTTTTTTGTTTTTTGTTTTTCGAGGCAGGGTTTCTCTGTGGCTTTGGAGCCTGTTCTGGAACTAGCTCTTGTAGACCAGGCTGGCCTCGAACTCACAGAGATCTGCCTGCCTCTGCCTCCCGAGTGCTGGGATTAAAGGCGTGCGCCACCACCGCCCGGCTGTGTTCTTAGGGATTCTAACCCGGGCCCCGATTGCTTTGAGTGTGCTCGGGTGGGGAGAACATAAGAAAAGATAAAAATGGGAGTCTCTGGGCTGTTCCATCTCTCTTTCCTGTGTGTGCCCAACCTGGATGCTGGAATAGCCCACAGTTGGTGCATAGCAGGAGTTGGGTGGAGAAATGAATGAGCTTGTGTACATTGGGGACTGTCCGTGTCTTGCGGTGACAGACTGTATGCGGCAGAGGCAATATGAGGGGCTTGCTTTCTCCAACCCGGCTGAGGCTTGTCCCGGGCCCTGGGTGTGGGGGTTGGGGGATTGTGTGTGTAACTGTAGAATTGGGAAAAGTATCTAGGGATATGAATTTAGTGTGTAGATAAATATGGGCACATTATTATGGGTATGTGTGTAAGTGGAGTATATGAGAGATTGTGTCTGTGAATGTGTATGTGTTTTAAGTATGCATGTGTGTCCTTATGTGAGGGAGGGAGAGACAGGGGAGGGAGAGAGGAAGGGGGGAGTTCTCAGAGTGCTAGATATGGATGGTGGGGAGGATGGACACTCTTTCCTCAGTCCTGTTACCCTGGATCCAAGTCTCCCAGGTGAGCCGCCCTTACATGTGAGCAAAAGAGCTGCAAGGTGGCCAGGAGGTTTGGAGGACTTGTCCTTGATACAGGTTCTGGCTGGATGGGGGTGGGAGTGGACACTGATTAAGTCTGAGTGAGCACGTTTCATAGTCCCTGGCTCTACTCAGCGCTGTTATTGGAGAAAGTTTGAGGCAGTTGATCAAGAGATCAGATTCTGAGGCATCTCAGGCCACATGCTTCATCTGCCCAAGAGGTCCATGAGACATGAAGTATGACCCTCCAGCCAGGCAGACCTCAGCCACCCACTCCCAGTGTCTCCCTCTACTTTGGGGTTCCTCTTGTCTGTCTAGTCAGTGGTCCCCAACCCTACCTGTTCTGTTCCTCGTGACCCCTACCTCAGGAGGCAGGTCAGGATCTTGCCTTAAATTCCAGTAAAATGGCTTCTCTTTCATATTAGGCCAAGGCAGGAGAGCGGAGACATTTATGAAACTTTGTTTAATGTACTGAAAAGCCATCGGCCAGAACATTTAGGAAATTGATTTTCCTGGCATTGATGAACTCGTTTTATTTTACCCCAGTATTAATTACTTTTTTTTAAAACAAATTAATTTAAGAGTCGTAAAACCTAACAAGTGAGCCAAATGTCCATAGATCATGTCCTGCTCCGCCCCTCCCCACACTGGTCCCCTCCCTCCTTGGGCTGGGGCTCAAGGTAGAGGGGCCTCTCTTCTCTTTTCTCCCCTGCTCCCTCCCAGAAATGACACACGCACACTCTTTTCCCCGTAGGAGAAACCTCCTCTCTGAGGGACTACGCCGCCTCCACCATGACCGAGTTTCTGGGCATGTTCGGCTATGACGACCAGAACACTAGGGATGAGCTGGCCAGGAAGCTCAGCTTTGAGAAGCTGCATGCAGGCTCCACCCCCGAGGCGGCTGCCTCTTCCATGTTGCCCACCTCTGAGGATACCCTCAGCAAGCGGGCACGTTTCTCCAAATACGAGGAATACATCCGTAAACTCAAGGCTGGCGAGCAACTTCCCTGGCCAGCCCATGGCAGCAAGGCCGAGGACCGGGCAGGCAAGGAGGTGGTGGGCCCGTTGCCCAGCCTGCGGCTACCCAGCAACACCACCCACCTGGAAACCAAGGCCACCATCTTGCCGTTGCCATCACACAGCAGTGTCCAGATGCAGAACTTGGTAGCCCGTGCTTCCAAGTATGACTTTTTCATCCACAAACTGAAGACGGGTGAGAACCTGAGGCCTCAGAACGGAAGCACATACAAGAAACCATCCAAGTATGACCTGGAAAACGTCAAGTACCTGCACCTCTTCAAACCCGGGGAGGGCAGCCCTGACATGGGCGGGGCCATTGCCTTCAAGACAGGCAAGGTGGGGCGCCCCTCCAAGTACGACGTTCGGGGCATCCAGAAACCAGGCCCTACCAAGGTTCCGCCCACCCCTAGCCTGGTTTCTACACCCCTCGCCAGTGTGCCCAGCGCCCCCAGTGCCCCCGGGCCGGGACCTGAGCCACCTGCCTCCCTGTCCTTCAACACTCCCGAGTACCTGAAGTCAACCTTTTCCAAAACAGACTCCATCACCACGGGAACCGTCTCCACTGTCAAGTAAGGATCCCCCGCTCCACGGCCCCCACTGCCTCCATGAACCCTGGGGCCAGGCTGGATAGGGAGGTCTACCTCCTTCCCTGCAAAGCTTACTGTGGTGGGCACAGCCGCCTGTGCAGCTCAGATTGCCTTGCATGTATGCACACACACACACACACACACACACACACACACGCATAACTGCATAACATCATTGCTCCTGTGCCCTCATCCAGTGTTCTCACGCTGATCTTTGACCTGCGTGTGACACATCTGCCGTGTACCCCTACACTGTCACACACCCTCTGTGCGTTCCTCACCTACGAGCCTTGCCATGACCTGTTCCCTCTGCCACAAGGGCTGCATGCAGGCTGCAGTTGGTAGAAACGACTCACTCTGGGGTGGAGGTGAGGGCTGGGGTCCAGGGGGTGGCCTTGGCTTCTGCTTCAGAGCCTGGCCTGTGGAAAAGACAGGAAGTTAGGTGGGGGTTAGGTGGGAACCTTAAGCCAGGGATAGAGGACTAGCCTGGATGGTAAAACAATGGGTCTTGTAAGGCCAAACGATACCCTTCCCTCAAGCCGATTTCCTCTGCTGTAGCAGCGTGGGACCGACAGGTCATGGAGACTGTGAACCGGGCAGATCTTGTCTGTGCCCTTTGGTTCGAGGGTGGGGAAGTAAATGCCCCTACTCTGCACCTGTGTCCTCCTCCTCTGTCCCTTCTCTGTTGCCTGGTGTTTCTCCTTGGCCATTACCCCATTTATTTTCATTCTTTGCTGGGGGCCTCAGGCCCTGGCTTCCCCCCAGGCTAACTGTAGGCCTGGCTAGGCCCTGCAACCCCACCTGCTCGGGGTAGCACACTCCTGTCAGAGGTGGGCTCACAACCCCACCTGCTCGGGGTAGCACACTCCTCTCAGAGGTGGGCTCACTGAGCTGCCCTGGGCTTCTACCAACACACCTTCTCAGTACCACCTTGAGTGCCTCAGAATGATGCAGGGCCCAGGAGAGAGGAACCAGGGCCCAGGGCAGGGAGCTGCCCATCAGATGCTCCTGGGGCCTGAGGCCACCCCCATCCGCTAATCGGCTGTGCCCTGTGTGTCTTACCAGGAACGGATTGCCCACAGATAAACCAGCTGTCACCGAAGATGTAAACATTTACCAGAAATATATTGCCAGGTAGGCCCCTGGGGAGGAGCCTGTGGACAGAGGTTGTGGGGTGGGGGGAGCCAGGAATGCCCAAGGACTGTGGGACCACCTATGCATTAGCTCATCCCTAAAGCCAAGAGGCTGCCTTCTCCACATTTCTTTCTCTCTGTCTCTAACCTCTCAAGAGAGGTTGCTCCCGTGTCTACCTTAGACCCTCCCTTTTGTGGTAGTGCAGGCCACACAGTCCTTAGGCAACTTATAAGCCAAGTAGGGCTATGGGATAAGACTTGGTACCAGGCCTGCCACAGGTGAGTAGGGGGCCCTGTGCAGCTGACCTGGGTCCTGCCTTCATGTGGAGCCTTGGATAGAGTGCTCTCCAGGAGAGCTACCGGGGTTGAGGGAAACAGGCAGCCATTCTCCTGCCACGGCCTGCTGGGATCCCGGGGCTGGGGCTAGGGGGCACTCTGATGAAGCCAGACTTTAGTTTCATCCCGAAGGAGGCAGGGTTGGCAGATGAAGATCCATCTCCACACAATCCCCAAATTGAGGCTCTTGAGGGACATGTGGCAGGGGTCATGCCCTGGCAGCATCTGCCTTCCTCTGGTCTTCCATGTTCTTCCTCACCCTCTACTCCTTATTGTTATCACCGTCATTACTATTAGTGCCTCGGCAGATGGCCCTTTTGGCAGCCTCCATTGAAATACTTATTGCCGGTGGCTTTCCCTGTACAGTGGGGCTCCCCACCCCCTCATAGAGTGCGTCACCCACGGAAGGGAGCAGGCTCGCTGAGCGAAGTGCCTTTCCCAGGGCCATCATGGCTGGCTTTCCCCAGAATGGCTGGCCCTGTCTGCCCACACCCTAGCACGTCCAGCCCCAGAGAAGGGCCATCCAGTGGCCGGCAAGTCCAGGCCTCCTGGCCGTGCGCTTGGCTGCAAAACGAGCTCCCTGCCGTGGTAAGCCAGACAGATGCCGGGCTTTAAAAATTCATAACTCTGGACTGTTTCAAGTGTCAGGAAAAGCCCAGAACAGAGAGAGAGAGAGAGCCTTCAACACCTCTTAGAACATCCCAGGGTTGGCTCAGCCAGGGGCCCCTCCCTGGTCAGAGCTGGCGTGGTGGCGGGGAGGGCTGGTCAGGCCACTGCTTGCCAAAGCATGGGGCTCTAGGTTCCCTCTCTGCTCTGTCTTACTGTGACCCGAGTTCCGACCTCTGCTCCGTCTGGCGCTGCCTTCCAGGCAAGTTGCTGGCAGTCAGACAACTTGGTAGGCCTGGGACTCCTGACAGGGTCCAGTTACTGCCTCCGGCTTTCCCGTACTCGGCCACTTCACCCTTGTCCCTCTGTATTTCTACCCAGGCCCTCTAAACCCCAGGACATCTCCAGGGCCTAGGCAGAAACAGCCT
Source organism: Dicrostonyx torquatus (assembly GCA_028555095.1). Lineage (NCBI taxonomy): Eukaryota > Metazoa > Chordata > Mammalia > Rodentia > Cricetidae > Dicrostonyx > Dicrostonyx torquatus. The sequence goes on from JAQHUG010000137.1 coordinate 2,014,268, forward strand.
TTCTGGGATTGGCATCCCGAGATGGGTCTGACCCTCTCTCTTCTCTTCAGGTTCTCAGGGAGTCAACACTGTGGCCATATCCATTGCGCCTACCAGTACCGAGAACACTACCACTGCCTGGACCCGGAGTGCAACTACCAGGTACGGGCCGCGTGTCGGCCGCATGTCGGCCGCGTGTCGCTCTCGCGCCAACCTAGACTCTTTCTGGAAGTAGGTGGGGGCGGAAGGGTCCTCCACGAGCCGTCTGGATTTCACATGGATAGGCAGAGAGCACAGACCAGCAGTCTGCATCCCCAGGCTCCCCAGCCCTTAGTTAACTGTCTTTCCAGGCCTTTCAAGGGTTTGTCTTACTGCTTCATTTTCAAGACGCAACGCTGAGATCACATGCTCAGTGATCCTGGCAGTGCAGAGCTGGTGAAGAGCAGAGCTGGTGAAGAGCAGAGCTGGTGAAGAGGTAGCGCTAGGCCATCTGCACAGGCTGCGCCCTCTGTCTTGCCTGATGAGCCTGCGCACTGAGCGCTAGGTAGAGGCCCTGGCCTTCAAGGCGAGCCCAGTGGCATCTCTATGATCCTGGGTGTGGTTATTGGGAGAGATCAGGGAAGGAGTTCCCGAGACTTTGGAATCATTCCCACCAAGGGCCAGTATGCCGGGAACTGGCTGGGCAGTCTGGGCTGCCTTGACCCTAAGCAGGGTTATTTATAGGGTAACCCGAGGGCCTTGGGGCCAGCCCTGGTCCAAGCACTCTTGGCACATGGACTGGGGGCACAGGCTTCTGCCAACTCGGTGCTCTTTCCTGGCAGAGGTTCACAAGTAAGCAGGACGTGATCCGACATTACAACATGCACAAGAAGCGTGACAACTCCCTGCAGCACGGCTTCATGCGCTTCAGCCCGCTGGATGACTGCAGTGTCTACTACCATGGCTGCCACCTCAATGGGAAGAGCACCCACTACCACTGCATGCAGGTGCCTGCTGCGCCAGAAGCCTGAGGCTTCTGGAACCGGGGACGGGATTGCCCCAATAGTCAGGGGCCTGGATTGGCCAGGACCCTCCTTTTCGCCCGGTCCAGGATAGGGGTGCCTGGCGAGCAGAGTCCCAGAAGCTCAGATATCAGCAGTGTCTGGTGGCCAGGGTGGGGCCTTCCCTGTTGCCATACTTGGTGTGGGGGAAATTCAGTGAGCTGTTTATACAGACCGACATTTTTTGGGCTTTAACACCAAGAGCAGCATTGCAAATGATTCCTGCAGAGGTTTTTGTTTAATTCTTTGTTTTAATGCCACACTGAGTCTGGGCTTTTTCAAGGTGTCAAGGCCAGGAGGAGCGACTTTGGGTTGCAAATAGCAGCCTGCATGCCTCCCCCGTATTTGTCAGGGGTTGTTATGGCCTCTGTGTAACAACCTGGTGTGTGGAGGGGGGGCCACCCTCTGGGCCTGAGATGGTGCAGACACTGGCACAGGCCAGCCTTCAAGGGTGTTCGGAGACACTGCTTTTTACTCAATATGGCAACATTGCCTGCCTGGCCCAGCTGCAATGGGTGGGAGGGCCCCGTGCCCAGGAGCCATCCACTAAGGAAGTCCCATAGCTAAAGGTGACCTCCGGGGTCCAGCCCTTGTCCAATCCTAAAACTCTAGAGATAGAGCCACCAACTAGGACCCCAAACCTAATTTCTCCCGAAGGTCGGACCCTCATCTGGGCCTGAAAGTATATTGAATCCCAAGGACAGCCCGATGCTCTGCAGACAGATCCCGGTCACTCCTGGGGAATGCGGGAGGGTCACTGGAGGTTTTTTTTGCTTCAGAGCCTGGGTTAACCTGAGGAGTGTGAGGTTTGGAGGTGCCGAGCTCCCCTGAGCAGAGTCCCGCGGCTCTGGCTTCAGCTACACTGAGCTCAGTTGTCCTGGGGGGACCGGGCTTGCATCCTCTAACCCCGTTCCGACCTGTGCAGGTGGGGTGTAACAAGGTGTACACGAGCACCTCGGATGTGATGACCCACGAGAACTTCCACAAAAAGAACACCCAGCTCATCAACGATGGCTTCCAGCGCTTCCGAGCCACCGAGGACTGCGGCACGGCTGACTGCCAGTTCTACGGGCAGAAGACCACGCACTTCCACTGCAGGTGAGTGACCGGCCCACCGGAGCCGGAAGAGGAGGCACAAGCAGGGACACAGGCCGTGGATCGCCAAGGCTCGGCACCTCCTGGGAGTGGAGGCCAAAGCCTTCCCCTGGGGGACCGTTCCTCCCAGAATAGGGAACAATCAGGGCAGGGCCTCCCTTGGTTCCACGAGACCCTGTGTCAGTCTCCTCGTGTCCCTGCAGGCGCCCCGGCTGCACATTCACCTTCAAGAACAAGTGTGACATTGAGAAGCACAAGAGCTACCACATCAAGGACGACGCCTACGCCAAGGACGGCTTCAAGAAGTTCTACAAGTATGAGGAGTGCAAGTATGAGGGCTGCGTGTACAGCAAGGCCACCAACCACTTCCACTGCATCCGCGCGGGCTGCGGCTTCACCTTCACCTCCACCAGCCAGATGACCTCACACAAGCGCAAGCACGAGCGCCGACACATCCGCTCCTCGGGCGCCTTGGGGCTGCCAGCCTCGCTGCTGGGTACCAAGGACACAGAGCACGAGGAATCCAGCAACGACGACCTCGTGGACTTCTCTGCTCTGAGCAGCAAGAACTCCAGCCTGAGTGCCTCCCCCACCAGTCAGCAGTCCTCTGCGTCCCTGGCCGCCGCGGCGTCTGCCACCACCACCGAGGCTGTACCCAGCGCCACGAAGCCTCCCAATAGCAAGATGGCGGGGCTGCTGCCCCAGGGCCTGTCTGGTTCCATTCCCCTAGCATTGGCCCTCTCCAACTCAGGCCTCCCCACAACCGCACCCTACTTCCCTCTCCTTCCTGGCCGTGGGAGCGCCTCACTGCCTGTGGGATCTCCAGGGCTCCTGGGCGCCATGCCCTCTGTGGCCACAACGTCAGCAACCCCTGACATGCCAGCTCTGGTGGCTTCTGGAGCTGGAGACTCAGCCCCCGCAGCTGCCACCTCTCTCCCGGTGCCCCCTGCCTCCATCATGGAAAGGATCTCTGCGAGCAAAGGCCTCATCTCACCCATGATGGCTAGACTGGCTGCGGCCGCCCTCAAGCCCTCTGCCACCTTTGACCCAGGTGAGCAGGCTGGGCCCTGCCCGGTGGACAGGCACACTTGGAAACTGGCCAGCCCCAGTACTCAGACTGAAGAGCACAGGGGAGGCTGGGAAGGATGTCTGCCAGGTCCATGCACCTGCGCCTCCCACCCGGCAGCTCTTTTCCTTTGCCTGTTCTCTGTCTTCATCCTGTTGATTTTCTCTTTGGGAGTCCCTCATTTGGGCCACACAACCAAGGACTTTGTGCCTTTGCTTTTCTGTCGTAGAGCTGGTCAGTAGTCACTGTCTCTGAACGCTTGGGTGTCCTACCGGCTCTGTCACCAAAGAGTCCCTGAGCAGAGCTACCCTAGGCCCCCTCTTCTCTAGCTGACACAGTGGAACATGAGCCCAGGGGATGGGTGTTCGCATTCCACACCTGGACAGCCGCCCAAGGCCAGGAGATGACACTCTGCTTTCTCCTTTGTCCCCTTTCTCTGACTCCTCACTCCTTCCCTTCCTTTTCTTTGGAAGGTTGTTTTTATTCTTGTTTTTGTCGGTGGTATGTTTCCCCTGCCCCTCCCCCTCAGAGGGTACCCAGTGCTCTCTGGATGCCTGGAAAGAGTTCCGCTCCCATCTGGGATACGGCTGCTTTCACTCCATCCACAACCCCCAGTGCTTGCCCAGAGTAGCCTGCTGGCTGCTTCCGGAGCTGGATGCTGAGGACAGACAGAGCCTCACCCTGTGGAGCTGTTGGGCAGGGGGCAGATGTGCCCCCAGGCATATCCTCAGCAGCCTGACTGTCCAGTCTTCACGCTCTGCTCCCATCCAAAACCATCTCAGAATGAGCCAAGATTGAGGGTCCCTTCCCCCGACGTGAGGCTCTGTTAGTTGAGGATGGGACCTGGGCTTTTGCTCTGGAACCTAGGGTGGGTGACTTAGGGAGCTACTGTAGTATGGACTTCCAGGGGCTGGAAGTTCTCTCAGTTCCCAGTGAGAGACTATCATAGCCCAGTCTGGAGCCCCTGTCTTCCACCCCAGTGTGAGAGGAGGCTTGCTGTAGCTACATTCCTCCAGCCAGGGGCCTGCAGGTAGGGCCACAGGAAACCACTACCGGATGGCCAGAAAAATTCCTCCCCCTCATCCCCCCCCAAAACAAAGGTCAGGCAGAGGGGAGGGGAGTTGTTTCCCCTTACTTTTTTAATAAAATGTCACTTGCTGTCTGTGGAGCAGCTCTCTGTAAACTGCAGTGCCGTGGGGCAAATGAATATTTCAGTCACTTGGGGATCGTGGAGCAAGGCTCACTGGACGCTGTCCTGTCAGCAACTTCCTTTGCCCCTGCCCCGCCAGCCTCTCGTGGCCTCTTCCCACCAAGCTCCCCCTTATACCCAGCCAGGCATCCAGGGAGGGCTTGGAGTTTCTGCCCTGGACAGCTTGACAGACTGACGAGGTCACATAGATTGAACCACCCTGATTGGCTGTCAGCCTTGATAGCCCTGACACAGCAGATGCCCTCCTCAGGCATGCTCAGTGCAGACAGGGTTGTCGCCTCGGCAACAGTGGGCAGGGACTACAGAGGGGCCGCTCCCAGTCCAGATCTGCCACTTTCCCTCACCATTAACAGAGTCTTTAATAAAAGCTTAAGCGGCAGCCCCACAAATCGACTATGACAGTTGGCGGAGGAAATGAAGGGCCCCTGTCCCCGCCCAGGCCCCCTCCCCAGCCTCTCATCTTCCTCCTCCAGGAGGCCCTAAGCCAGGACAACTTTGACATAATTTTGCAATAATTATCACTTGAAGAATTGCCACACAGGGGTACACGTCGCAAGTGATCACGTCAGTGGAAAGAATCGCTGACCAGCAGCTAGTTCTCCCGGGGGATCCCCCCTGCCTACTCGGCCCACCAAGGCCCTTCCTTTGGGGCAGGGGGGTGGGGGCACCAGAGTTTGTGTCTATGTGAAACCTGAGCCCCTCTGATCCCGTCTTCCCTCCCCTCCCCTGCAGGAAGTGGGCAGCCGCCCACCCCCAGCAAGTTCCCCCAGGCCCAGGTGAAGCAGGAACCTGGTGACAGTGCTGGCACCCCAGGCCCCCACGAGGCCTCCCAAGACCGCAGTCTAGACCTGACTGTGAAGGAGCCCAGGTGAGGCAAGGCCAGAGAAGCCCTGCTGGCCTGGGCCCAAGAGAGGTGGCCTGGGCCTGTGTTCTCAGCTAGCCCTGGGGACCTGGGCTCACCCTGTCCAGGGTTCACACTGCCATTGAGCCTGAGCTGGCTGACTGGGAGGGAAGGGCCTCTGGGCCTGGCCCCATGGATGTCTGAAGCCCCTTGGTTTGTGTGTTCTAGTAATGAATCAAATGGCCATGCAGTCCCGGCAAATTCATCTCTTTTATCCTCGCTTATGAATAAGGTAAGAACCATCCATCACACGCCTCCCATTCCCCCACCCAGAGAAATTAAAGCCGTGCTGGGGGGCTGGGGGGATGTGTTTGTTTTTTAATGTTTTCCCTCTAATAAGATGAGTTTGTACCATTTAAATTTTGAGGCCATTTTTCATCGAATATAATTTCGGAGCCACTGCCTACAAATTAATTTAATGAACTGGCTGAAGAAATATATTTCAGCCCCTGACACCTTCTTTTCCCTTCGGATGGAGGGCTCCAAAAGCTTTTCCGGAACCCTCTAACTTCCTTGGCCCTCAGTTATTAATGTTATTTATTTATTTTATGTATTTTTGTTTATTTAGAAAGGGGGTGGGGGAGGGGAGACCAAAGTGAAAGCAAAGCATCAATTTCCACTTTTCTGCTTGAGTTATGGTCTCGGACGCCTTCCGGAGAGGTCGCTCCACAACATTTATTTTAAATAATGCAGGGTCTTTGTAAATTATACATCATCTCAAATATATTTCCCCCTTCACATGATAAATTTGACTGCAGCAAGATTAATTTGGTTACTGTACACAAGTGACTGGGTTGAAGAGGGAGCTGGGTCTGGGCTGGACCTCATGCGGTGGGTGGGTTCCAGCTGGGCACCATTGGGGCAGCCGCACCAGCTTCGATGCCCTGCTGCCTGCCCTCTTCTGGTTGCTCCCTTGCTGTTCTTTGCCCTCCTCTGGTCACTGCCCCCTGCTCCCTCACATTCCTTCCTCAGAAGCCCACAGGTTCCCTCCCACTTTAACCGCAGCAGCGAACCTGCTTGCCCTTACCCCCTGAGTCTGCCTTACCCTCTTATGGGTGGCTTTTGTTCCCAACAAACTCAAAGCCTCCCCCTCCACCTGCCAATCCCTCCTCCTGCATTTCTTTTGAATACCTTCTGGAAGGAGAATAACTAGGGAGCCGCAAAGTCTAGGGAAGGATGGGCTGCAGGGTGCACCCTGAGCCTCGGCTCCAGCAGCAGGCTGGGCTGCTCCCCGAGGCCCTGCCTCCAGGGGACCAGAGCCACAGTCTTTCTGATGGGCCAGACTCCTCCCTAGCGAAGGCTGAAGGAGTATGCGTATTCTCTGCTCCCAGCACCACAGGGCTCAGGCGCTGTCCGTCCTGGGCTTCTCCCAGCTCCAAGCTCACCTCTGTCCTTACAGATGTCTCAGGGCAACCCCAGCCTCGGCAACTTGCTGACCATCAAGACAGAAGTGGAGGGGAGCCCCGCTGTGGAGCCCTCACCTTTCCTGGGCAAGGCCGTGAAGGCGCTAGTTCAGGAGAGGCTGGCGGAGCCCTGGAAGGTGTATCTCCGCAGGTGAGGGCTCTCCAGAGAGTGTGTGAGGGGGTGGGGGACGGAAGGTCTTGCTCTCGCCCACCCTGGTGGCCAGGGCCCCACCTCTAACAGAGGCCCTCCAACTGACTAGGTTTGGTACCAAGGACTTCTGTGACGCCCAGTGCGACTTCCTCCATAAGTCCCATTTCCACTGCGTGGTGGAGGAGTGTGGCGCGCTTTTCAGCACCCTGGACGGGGCCATCAAGCATGCAAAGTGAGTGAGGGTCTGGGGGATGAAGAGGGTGGGGGTGACCCTTAAAACAGCCCCATCCCCCCTGAGCTCTGGGCCTGGTTGGGGATGGAAGTAGCACAGGCCTCTAGTCACCCTCTAAGCAATATCCCAGTGCAGGAGGTCAGCAGGCCACAGACCTCTCAAGGAAGGGGACAGGCTTCCCTCCCTCCTGTACACAGCCCCAGAGCATCAACTGCTACCTGTCTGACCTGGTGGGGCCTTGCACAGGTCCCAGTGAAGAGCGTTTAGAAAGGTCAGAGCCCAGATAGAAAGGCTTGATTTGGATCCAGGGCGGGGCTCCTGGAGGAAGGCCTTCCCAGCACCATGAGAGGCCTTTGTATTTCCTGGGAGCAAATGAATTGCAGCAATTTTGTGATCTCCACAGAGCTATAGGGCAATAGCAACCAGCACTGCCTGTAAGAGTACTCGGTACCTCTCTAGACCCCAGACCCCGCGTCAGACTTCCCTGCCGCCTCTGGACCAGAGTCTAGCAAACACTGAGAGTCCTCCTCCCTGGGAGGAGGGGCTTGATGAGGCAGGCCTGTTCTCTCACACTGGGCCGCGGTGTAGGGAGGAGCTCGGGATACAAATCATCCTCTAGAAAGCCAGAGTTAGGGTCTAGCCCAGGTTCAGAATGACAGTGGGACCCAACAATTTGTTCTCAAGTTCCTCTGCTCAGGTAAGGTCGTGGGAGATCTCCCAGAGTCTCTGGTGGGAATGAGGTGGGGATACTAGGCTCCTGAGTTGTGATAGGGTCACATGAAGTGACAAGCATGCTTAGACAGGGAAGGGCTGACCTGGCACTGGGGCCTCTTGATTGATGTCCTGAGACACTTTCTTCTGCCTCTCTTAGCTTCCACTTCCGGACAGAGGGAGGAGCAGCAAAGGGAACTACAGAGGCGTCCTTCCCAGCCTCTGTTGCTGAGACCAAACCTCCCTTGGCGCCCTCGTCCCCACCAGCGCCTCCTGGCACCATGGTCCCTGGATCTTCTTTGGAGGGGCCCGCTCCCAGCCCGGCCTCCGTACCCTCCACCCCTACCCTGCTCGCCTGGAAGCAGCTGGCTTCCACCATACCCCAGATGCCTCCGATCCCCTCATCGGTGCCTCACCTGCCCACTTCGCCCCTGGCGACGACGTCTCTAGAGAGCGCCAAGCCTCAGGTCAAACCCGGGTTCCTCCAGTTCCAGGACAAGTGAGTCCCTCCGTGAACCAGCACCTGTCCCCGTGTCTTGGGAGTGGGTGTAGCCAGGGCAACAAGGAGACCTTGCTCCTCGCCCTTCAGAGTTACACTGCAGTCCCCAGCCTCTGGGACTTAGCCATCCAGCTGTACACTTGTGCTGAGCACCTGGTGGGTGGGGGATGAGCGTGTAAGTGGCCTTAACTCCAGTGGTCCAGGGGCATTCTGCAAGGACTGGTTGGGGTGAGCTAGGTACAGGGTTCCTCAGGAAATGTCCTGGTCCTCAAAAAGGCTATGTTCCCTCTGGGCCACCTCGCTTCCGACTCTGTGGTGCATACACAGGTTGAGTCAGTAGGGCGTGGAAGTCATGGGTGGGAACAGGACCTAGCCCCCTCCAGACCCTCTCAGTGGTCAGGGGTGGAAGGGACCTTCTTCACTTAACGGCGGTGGCTTCTTGCGGCGAGAACGGTGACTTTGTATCATAAAGTGTGTGGCTTCCTGTTCTCAATAAAAAGTAATAAATTGGATTATTTATACCACCTGAGTAACAGCTGTCCTCCCTCTCTGAGCACCTGGGGCTGGGCCCATGGCATGGAAGGGTATAGTGCTCTTTTGTCCTTCTGTCCCCTGTTTCCCCCTCCCTTCCCTGATGTAGCAAGCTTTCTTAGTTTCCTGAACCTGGCCAGAGCGCCCACCGTAGGTCCAGTCTCTGGAGACCACATCTCCCCACAGCCCGCTGTAGACCGGAGACTCCCAGCCATGGCTGCACCTCCCTGGCGTTCAACCCTCATAGACACTAGTGGGTGGCCCAGCTCTTCCCCCCTCATGGACACCTCCGCTGGCCCCTAGCCCATCCCAGGTCCCCAGGTTCTCTGGGCAAGAGTGCGCTGTAGGCCCCAGTTGACCCTGGGATGTCCCTGCAGGAACTGACACCAGGCACATGTTACCACTTGCTCACACCCCACAGAAGTGGCACTTCCTGGTAGGGCTACCCACCCATCTGCAGTCTGTCAGTGAGACACCTCCACGGCAGTGCCATGTCTTACCAGCCAAACGCTTTCTGGCATCCAGCCAGGACTGGCAGCACTCTCCATTACTTTTATGCCCAAGAAGTTATTGCAATCTTCTTATCTCTAATCCTGAGGTGTGGCCTTGGAAACTACATGTCCCAGCATGCACTGCTCTGAGCACCCTACATATGGCAATCCCCATGTACCAGGCAAGAGTTCCCAAAAGGAGACAGGGATGCATGCTGGGATCTGTAGTCTCTAGCTGAATCATTCCGTTGAGTGGGAAGGTGACCCCCTGCATTCCCCCTTGATTACACCCTTGGAGACTGAGGAGGGAACCCTAACAAACCAAGTGAGGACATTAGCGGGAGGGCTTGGGATGCCAATGACCTTCTGGGCTGTGGTTTCCTTGTAGCGATCCATGCCTGGCGACGGACTGCAAATATGCCAGCAAGTTCCACTTCCACTGTCTCTTCGGGAACTGCAAGTACGTGTGCAAGACCTCGGGCAAGGCCGAGTCCCACTGCTTGGACCACATCAACCCCAGCAACAGCCTGGTGAACGTGCGAGATCAGTTTGCTTACTACTCTCTGCAGTGTCTGTGTCCCAACCAGGTCAGTGAGGCGGGCGGGGGAGGCCAGGGCCCAGGCCGAGCTCCTCCTGGCAGAGGCTCCACTTTTCACACCGTTTTTAAGTTGGCCTGCAGCAGACCCTGGAAAGGACACTCACTGCCTGTCCCCGGAGCCCCTAGAGGCTCCTGGGCAGGGGTCCAGACTGATGCTCCATTGGTGAGGGTTGTCATTTCAGGCCTAACTCCCAGTGGTGACCAAATGCTATCTCGGCCACTGTGTGTCTGACATCATCCGTGTTCATCCTGGAAATAGCTACGTCCCTTTTCCCCAGAGGAATTTTAAAATAGGCTCATTGGATAGAGAAATAGAGCAGTCCATGCCTAGACAGAAAGGACAGCTCAGGTTCCACTTTAAAGGCCCAATCCCAAGACTGCTGGGCTGCCTGTGTAGTCACAGGTTAGGTCCATGTGTGCACAAAAGTTACGATAGCTTAGTGATGTCTGCCTAAGTCCGGGCAATACAGAGAAAGGAGTGCTGGGGTAGATTAGTGATGTCTGTCTAGGTCTGGTCACACAGGGACGAACTTGAAAGTAGATTAGGGATGTCTGCTCTAGGTGTGGCATTGGCAAAGAATCCCAAGATCACCAGGTAGGATGCTTTAATGAAGTGACAAAGCAGACATGCCACTTGACGCAATTGTGTTTCCCGGCTCGGGGCACGGAAGAGCACAGGTGCCCAGAGACAAGTAGGAGCTCCCAGAGGTTACTGCCTGCCCTGACACACGTACCCCTTGCTTCCCCCGTAGCACTGTGAGTTCCGGATGCGCGGACACTACCACTGCCTCCGGACGGGCTGTTACTTTGTCACCAACATCACCACCAAGCTCCCGTGGCACATAAAGAAGCATGAGAAAGCGGAGCGGCGGGCGGCCAATGGGTTCAAATACTTCACCAAACGTGAGGAATGCGGAAGAGCAGGTACCTGAGGCCAGGGCTACCAGGGACTTGCAGCGGGTAGCACTGTGGCTCTGATGCCTGGGGTACTCATCTGCCACCACCGCCTGCAACCCTTGCTCTAAGAGAGAGGTCACAGATGCCACAGGCCGGGGGCTGTCAAACTGGTTGCAAAGCCTGGGAGACCAGACATCCCAGCAAGAGGGTGAGGATGGCTCCAAGGACTGACCCCTCCCAGCACCCTGGGCTGCACCCCTGGCATCCATGGTTTGGCTGCCCTTGGTTTCCTTTCCTTTGGAAGCGTGGACAGGGAAGACTGTAGCGGTCCTAGAAGCTCTTTAATCTGAGGGCTTTGTCCAAAATGAGCTGAGTCTGTTCATTTGTTCATTCATTAAAAGTATTTATTTGTTTATTTATTTTCTTTTTTTATTTGGTTTTTTTTTTTTCGAGACAGGGTTTCTCTGCAGCTTTGGAGTCAGTCCTGGAACTAGCTCTTGTAGACCAGGCTGGTCTTGAACTCACAGAGATCCGCCTGCCTCTGCCTCAGAGTGCTGGGATTAAAGGCGTGTGTCACCACCGCCTGGCCTTATTTGTTTATTTATATATTTTGGTTTTTCAAGACAGAGTTTCTCTGTGTAACAGCCCTAGCTGTCCTGGAACTCATTCTGTAGACCAGACTGACCTTGAACTTGAACAAAGATCCGCCTGCCTCTGCCTCCCGAGTGCTGGAATTAAAGGCGTGCGCCACCACCGCCCGGCTATATTTTAAAGCACTTAGCATATGCTTGCAATTGGTGTCAGAAACCTTTGTCAGGTATGCTACGAGCCCCGCTAGAGTACGCGGTGAGCGGGAGAACCAGAGGCTCCTGGTGTTTCTGAGTTTGGTGACAGGTGTCTCTGGAGCAGGCCTGCTCAACTCACTGGCCCAAAGCGGGAGGGGGGTGCCTTAGGGAGGAGCCCAGGCCTGCAGGTAGAGGGCGGAGCCTACCCTCAAGCCTCAGGATGGAATGAACTTCTATGGGGCTGTAGTTGTAGGGCAGGCATCTCCTAGGAGTAGACCGGAAGCTGGAAGGTGGAGTGGCAAGCCGGCAGGGGCGGCGTGTACAGGCCAAGCCTCTTCTGGTCCTGTGGTCATGGAAGCAGGGCCTCGGGAGTCCATGGAGACTGCTATCAGCCACATTCTAACCCCTCTGTAGGGGAGGGGGAGACACTCCAAGTTACCCACTGTAAGAGAAGGAAAATAACCCTTCCCTTCAGGTATTAGTCCAGGAAGGACTCATGGTGCCAAGCGGGCTAGTGAGCCCAGTGGCAGGTGTCCACACGTGGTGGCCTCCGCTGTACGGGGCTCAGCTCACAGCTGTCCGGGGTTCTGAACTTGCCCTTTATTTACTCAACTTTTGGTGTTTTTGGTAGTAGCTGAGGCCAAACAAAGCTGGGAGATGACATAAGACACCTGGCCAGCCTGGTGCCATGGCAACGGGCAGGCCCTCACCTGCCCTTAGCTGATGCCATTTCGGTCCTGCCTGCTCTATTTGTTCTCAGCCTAGAGCAAAGCAGAAGTGGGGGTTGGAGGCAGGGTGGAGGCCAGCTGACCTAAACAAGGTCCGCCCAGAGAAGGGTGACTTGCTGAGAGGTAGTTTCCCAAAGGTCCCTGGCCCTGGAGCTGTGGCCCTCTCAGTGAATAGGGTATGGGACTAGGGCAAGCCTGTCACGTGCTCCCATGCAAGCCAGAAGGGAGGCCAGGGGTCAGATAGCCCTGCAGACTTGGGCTTCCTGGGATAAACTGACTGCAGGCATTCCCTTAGAGAAAATACATTTCCCCCAAATGCCATCTGCCTACGAGCCACAGCACCCCTGTACCCACGCTCCGGGGAGGCTCACGCTGGTGTGACTCCATCCGCAGGCTGCAAGTACAACCAGGTGAATAGCCACTTCCACTGCATCCGGGAAGGCTGCCAGTTCTCCTTCCTCCTCAAGCACCAGATGACTTCGCACGCCCGCAAACACATGCGGAGGATGTTGGGGAAGAACTTCGACCGTGTGCCCCCGTCCCAGGTGAGAGCCTAGGCCACGTGGCTCAACTTCCTTGTTAGCAGGTGCGGGGCCGTGCTGCCCAAAGAACCCGTGGGCCACTTTCTTAGCGCCCCTTCACTTCCTTCCAGGGTCCCCCAAGCCTGATGGATGCTGAAACTGACGAGGGCATGGATTATACGGGCTGTAGCCCTGGTGCCGCTTCCTCCGAGTCGTCCACCATGGACCGCAGCTGCTCCAGCACCCCCGTGGGCAATGAGAGCACCGCGGCAGGTGAGTGGCAGGCCTGGCTTCTGCTGGCTGGGCCCCTGAAGAAGGACTGATAGTCAAATGGCCTCCAAGGAGGACAAGATGGTGTGCAGAACAGTGGCCATTGAGGTCCCCCCTGCCATTCTCACCTCCCTACTGCCTTCCCTCCAGGTCACTTCAGTTTCTCCAGAAAGGGACCAGGGCTTGTCCCATTAGCCCCAGAGAGAGCAGCATAGGCCCTGTGCCAGCCTTCCTACTGGCCTCGGTCCCAGCCTCATCCAGAACCCAGGGCCCTTGAGAGGCTCCTGCCTCCTGACCCTGTCCTCAACAAGGTCCTCCCTGGACAGCTGGTGCCTGCCATGACCTCTGCCTGCACTGCACCTACAAGTCTCTGTCCTCTGCCCCCCTCTTTGTCCCACCTCTCTGCTCATCTGTCCACGTATTTCCATACTGCACCGCAGTAGCCATCGGGTTTCTCATTTTGGTTCTTTTTGTTTGTTCTTTGTTTTGTTTTGTTTTTCTGCTTCTCTCCACCCTCTCCAGGCTGCCCGGTTCCTCCTCCTCCTCCTCTTCCTCCTCCTGCTCCGGCTGGCGACGAGGCCACTCGTGGGGCTGCACCGCCCCCCCTGACTCCATCCTTCCCACCGGCTGTGCTCCGGCCCTCCCTCCCTCCCCTCCCATGCCTCTTCTCTCCGTCCTGTCTGTCATACTCTCTGCTCAGTGCCTCTCTCGGAGCCAGCCGGGGCCTGGGCCACCCCATCAGCAGCCCGCCCAGCTTCCCGCCCATCACTGCCATTCCAACTCCAGTAAAAAGTGACGCCCCCCTAGTTCAGGACGCTGCAGGTAACTCATCCATGCCTTCTTGCCAGTGTCTGTCACCCTAGCTCATCCTCAAGGCTGTGATCCTGGACTGGATCCTTTTCTATGATGAGCAGAACCAAGGGCAGGGCCAGCTCACACCCCTAACAGCCAACTACCTCAGAGAACAGGTTGCCACTGCCAGGGTCCTTCTGGGTGACCTGTTAGGTCCTTGTCCTCCTTGGCTCTGTGAGGCTCAGAGCCTGCTGCTGTTCTCAGTTCACTTGGGAGCTTCCCAGGTCCAGAGAGTTCTCATGCTGGTTTGAGCCTCCTCCCTCTCCTGAAGCTGGGCAGGGAGAAGAAACCTATGGGGCCTCCAGGCTCACTCGGTGCTCAGTGGTGGGTAGCCCTTGCCATCCCAGCCCCATATCCAGTGCCCTCGTGGGAACGTGTGCTTGCCCTGTCCCTTGGGTGGACATCACCCCAGGTCTCTAGCCCATCCACTCCTGCTTCACCTTATGAGCTCAGGTGTTGTGCCATCCCCGGGGGTGGTGACCCTGAGCAGGACAGAGTGAATCCAGCCCACCGAAAGCTCTGTTGCCGGCATAATCAGGCAGAGCCCCATGACAGTGCTCTGTCCCCCACAGATTTCTGGATCTGAGCTGCTCCCTTGCCCCCGTCTGGATACCCCTACACCATCCCAGCCCTTGGTTTCTCTTCATTCGCTAAGGCTGGGTGATTGGACCTTCTTTTCAGTGTATTATTGCAGAATGTTGAAGAGTGGTTGGTAGTCAGGCATCCTGGGAAGGCTCAGGGAGGGAGATGCCTCCTGCAGAATGAGTGACGGAAGGTCAGGGATGGTCGCCTCTTCCCCAGTGCTGTACAGCTAGCGGGAGGCAGCTGAAGTTGTCTTCGGGCGCCTTCCAGGAAGGCATAGAGAAGCCGGTTGCAGATTTCCTGAGTCCCGAGAGGCAGGCTAGGACCATGGTGGCTTTCATAGAGCCAGGCTCCTGAGTTCAGGCCTCAGGAAGTCAGTTGGGCCTTCTTGGGATTTTTCCGGGTCCCTCAGGCCAAGCAGGAAACTCCAAAACCTTAAAGAAACTTTTGGTATCAAGGAAAAGAAAACTTCTGGTATCTAGGAACAAGGAGGCACAGGCCCACAAGGCTCTGGGGCCCTCAGCATCCCTGCTTCCAGGAGGCAAGTCCTCCTGCACAGACAGGCAGGCAGCCGGAGACTGGGTAGCTGGCAGGAAGAGAGCTGGCCTGTCCCTCATTAGAGGCAGGCGTGTGATGGCGTCCTGGCCTCGGTCCAACTTGGGTAATTACACTCTGCCGACCTAGATTCCCAGCTTCCCCTTCAGCCTCAATTAGCACTGGGATGTGTCCTCACTTCCCACCCAAACTGGCCAGGAAGCAGCCACCACATCCCGGGATGCCTGTGTGGTCATCCTGCAGACCTAGAAGACAGGGAAAGCCTGGGACTCCCTGCTGGTCCCAAGGGGCTGTGGGAGAGGCTCCCAGCCAGGGGAAAGCCAGGGTGTTGCTCCTAAGCGGTGTCTGCTGGCCACCATGCCAGGATCAGGGGCCCTGTGTGGGTGTGACCCTGGGAATGGTGCCCACGTGGGCACTGCTGCCAAAAGGGCACCCCTTCCACGCTGACCTCTCTCTGCCCCTCCCTAGGGAACACCATCTCCATGCCGACAGCCTCAGGGGCCAAAAAGCGCTTTTGGATCATCGAGGACATGTCTCCCTTTGGCAAGAGGAGAAAGACAGCCTCCTCTCGCAAAATGCTGGACGAAGGCATGATGCTGGAGGGTTTCCGGCGCTTCGACCTCTACGAGGACTGCAAGGACACGGCCTGCCAGTTCTCGCTCAAGGTCACCCACTACCACTGCACGCGGGAGAACTGCGGTTACAAGTTCTGCGGGCGCACACACATGTACAAGCACGCCCAGCACCACGACCGCGTGGACAACCTGGTGCTGGACGACTTCAAGCGCTTTAAGGCCACGCTCAGCTGCCACTTTGCTGACTGCCCGTTCTCGGGCACCAGCACGCACTTCCACTGCCTGCGCTGCCGCTTCCGCTGTACCGACAGCACCAAGGTCACTGCGCACCGCAAGCACCACGGCAAACAGGACGTGATCAGTGCTGCCGGCTTCTGCCAGTTCAGCTCGAGCGCCGACTGCGCGGTGCCCGACTGCAAGTACAAGCTCAAGTGCTCGCACTTCCACTGCACCTACCCGGGCTGCCGCCACACGGTGGTGGGCATGTCGCAGATGGACTCGCACAAGCGCAAGCACGAGAAGCAGGAGCGAGGGGAGCCTCCCGCAGCCTCGCCGGGTGCGCCCGTCAACCTGGACGGCTCGCTCACGCTGGCCGCCGAGCCGGGCTCACTGCTCTTCCTGCAGACAGCGGCTGCGGGCCTGGGCCTCCTGGGAGACACAGGGGACCCCGGCCCTCCTGCCACCATCCCTGGGCCTCGCGATGGCCCTGCTGCACCCGCCCCCGCCGCCTCTGCCACCATCACCGCTGGGGAGTCCTCCCAGGAGGACGAGGAGGAGGAGCTGGAGCTGCCCGAGGAGGAGGCCGAGGACGATGACGAGGATGACGATGAAGAGGACGACGACGACGACGAGGAAGATGATGATGATGACGACGAGGACCTGCGCACCGACTCGGAGGAGTCGCTGCCCGAGGCTGCGGGCGAGACGGGTGCACGGACCCCGCTGGCGGCTCTAGGTGGCCCCGGCCCGGCGCCCACCGCCACATCACCCTAGCTGCCGTGCCACTCCAGTCCCCTCTGGAACTGCTCTGTATGTGAACCCCTGTGTACAGACCCCGCTGGGCCGCCCTAGGGAGGGAGGCGCCCTGGCCCCGCTGGTGCTTCCGGACCCCCGAGTCCGTCTCAGGGCAGAGGCGGGGACCCCTCTGGTGCTCCGGGCCGCCCGCACCCTCCCGGCCCGCCCGAGCGGGTGGGTGTTCAGGGAATAGCAGGTGCTGTGTCTGGGTGGCAGCGCTGACCTGCGCTCCTCTCGATGCCCACACGCGAGGTCCTTGTTTGCTCAGGGGCTGCCCGCGGGGGTCACCAGTTGCGGGGCGGCAGGCACCTGTAGCATCTGGCGCACCCCTCCCCATGCAGCTAAGACCTCTCCCTGACTCCGGGGAGAGCGGGCCGAAGACGGTCAGCATCAGCACGGGTCACACTACAGGGACATGGAGGGAATCTCATGGAATCAGCAGCGAGTCGGCATCCCCGCCCCCGAGCTGTGGTCCGGTCTGGTGTTACTCAGGCCCAAGCCCACCCTCCAGCAAATCGAGGCTGTGGTCCAAAGCAGGCACAGCTAGTGGGGGCCTGGAGGCGAGGGTCTCAGCCACTTTGGTGCAAACAGGAAGGATGTGACTGGTTTTGGCTTTAATAATCAAAATGGGGAAAAAAATAACCAAGAAAGTTGTACAGTATTTTTCCCGTAAAGGTTATTATTCTACATAGAACAAAAAGAGAAGAAAAAATTAGAAGTGCAGGTGGGTGTGAGGAAGCTGAGCCCCGCCTCCAGACCATCCCTGGGATTGGGGACCTGAGTGCAATTTCTCCTAGGAATTGTTTAGCGTTTATTTTAGAGGCCTCAGTTGGAGGCTTTGTCGTCACACTAGCACTGATGGGGGCTGCGTGATTCCAACTTTTAACTTGAATTTTGTAGAGACAAGGAAAAAAAATGACTATTCTCTTGATACAAGTTTGTAGCTAATTGAACATTTGAGGGTTTTTCTGTTGGTTATGCGTGTGGCTTTATAGGGCTTTTTTTTTCTTTCTTGTTCCAGTTTTATTATTTTGGTTGGGAGGCTGGTGCAGCCCACCCAGATTGGTTCCTTTTCCAAAGTCCCCCTTCCTGAAGGCAATAAGGCCGTCTAGGCTGAGCCCAGGGCTCACCTGCAGGCACAGGGCCAGTGGCTGCTCCAGTCCCTGGTAGGAGCAGGCTGCCTGAGGCCAGGCTTGTGGTGTGAACCTGTGCACTCCAGTCCCTGGCCAGTGTCAGGGTGGAAGAGAAACAGGCCAATCCAGCAAGCAGTGGAGGGGCAAAGCTGCCACCAGGAAGCCCCCTTCCACATATCTTCAAGGGGGGGAGCTTGCCCAAATGGGACAGTGGTTTTCTGTGTGTGTGTGTGTATGTGTGTGTGTGTGTGTGTGTGTGTGTGTGCGCGCGCGCGCACGTGCGTGTGCGTGTCCCCTCTTGGCTGCCCACAGCCAGAAAGCCAGGACCACCCGAACTGGAGAGGGAGCAGGGAGGCCCAGCGGTGAGAGTACCCAATCCAACAGGAAACACATTGATTTCTAAACAGCCCCCGCCAGAGCCTCCGTGCTGAGCCGAGAGTTCGCCCAGAGTCTGACCTACTACAGGACCCTGCCTCTGTGGAAGGAGTTTTGTAAAGGAAAAAAAAAAATAAAAAACAGACAATTTTCAATGTAGCAAAATCAAACAAAAAATTAAAAAAGGAAAAAAAAAGAACGACAAGAAGACGCGGAGAGTGCGAAGTCTAGCCTTTCGCAAGCTTCATATTGCACATTAGGACTATAAGCCATTGCTAGCTCATTTTGAATTTTAATGTGTAATTTTTGTTTTATTTTTCTTTCTGTGAGGAAAACGATGCCTGATCCACCAATGCTCTTTTTAATGTTTTATAACTATGTATGTGTATATATATAAATATAAAAGTAATATGTATGCACATATATGTGTATATATCTATATGTATATACATATATAGATATATAGAGATATATAGAGAGGTTTTGAGACAAAAATGCAGACCGTGAAAGCGAACTGAGCAGCGCGTGCCCTGATTACTTGAATCTGGTCTCCTCGGCACCTGGTTATTAAGAACTGAATATTTTTCCACTTGAATTTAGTGCTATTAGAAATTTAATATATGTGTTTTATTTATTTGATTTTTTTTTGCATGACTGATGCAAGGTTTGACATTTTCACTCAATAAAAACTGGAAAAAAATTCGTCATGTTATCTTTTATTTTTAAAAGTATGCCTGAGTGGCTGGCCATGACTCAAATGTGTGGGGTGGACCAAACACAGCCAGACTCTGAGTGCCCAGGGAGAGGGGAGGAACCTGATCACTCTGAAGCCCACTAGGGCAGAGGCTGGGGAAAGACTAGTTTTGTCTCTGGGTATAGGACTAGATTCTCCCACTATTTGCTAGGGAGAGATGATGGGGGGTGGGACTCAGGCCTTGCTCAGCTGAAGAAAACAGGCTCCTCCCCTCAGCTCCACCTGAACCCCACCTGAGGCTCAGAGGCTAGGGAGCCAATCCTTAGCAAGGCCACCTGGCAGTGAAGCCTCAAGCCTCCCCAGGCCTCACCCTCTGGCCAACCCTCTTGTGTATTCGCTGGGGCTAGAGGACTGCCACTTGGCAAGGCAATCCCTCAGCTCCTTCCTTCTTCCTGCAGGGACCTGCCCAGTCTGGGAACAGCACGTACCCGGATCCAATCCGGATGCTGGCGAGGCTCCTGCTCGGAGCACACAGTAAGCAGACTCAGAGACTAGGGTCATGGGTCTGCAGCCTTCAAACCGAGGTCTAAGCTGCTGGCCCTGGTGGCACTAGGGCTGAGGACGCCTCTGTCAGTCTGGGTGAAAGTACAGGTGCCTCACAGCTCCCACAGTTCACGTGGCCTCTGCTCAACCCACCACTTCCAACTAGGGACCCACAGTGACCCACCTCTCACTCTGTCATCATCTGCATCACGCTAGCTCCATTCGGAGCTGGTCTGCAAGTGGCCAGAGCTGCCCAAGGCCTCAGGGGAAAAGACATGTAGAGCCCACCCTGGTCTTCCCTCCCGAGCACCATCACACTGACTAGCCTCACTCCTGCCACAGGGGGACATCGCATCACTTTCCCAAGGGTCTTACAAAGCTGAACCTCGTAGCACACTCAAGCTTCAGCCGCTGGGGGGTCTAGGGACCAGAGCATGTGCAGCCTCACCCACTGGTGCCAGGCTGGGTGTGCGTCTCACCACGGAACCTCTCCAGGCCAGCACGGAGCGCCCTTCCCTTTCTGTGTTTTGCTCCTGGAACTAGGCCCACAGGCTATTTACATAAATATATTTGTAACAGACATGAAAATAGAGACTTTTTTTGGTCTTATTAAAATGTTCAAGTTGTAACTCGCCTGTTGTTTGTGGATATCTCGATTCTGTTAAATAAAACAGTGGCTAATTTATGGGACAGAACACAAGTTCAACAAATTAAAACCATCATTGGAGCTTCACAGGCCCTGGTGGGCTGCGCTGCCTCCCGTGGGGCCTGCGGGGAGGCAGGGAGCCAAGTCCCAAGCTCAGCGGTGATAGGCGGGTGTGTGGTGTGGCCACGGAGCTCTTTCTGGACACAGCTCGGTAGTCATCAGGGCGAGGTTCAGGGAGTGGAGTCAGTTTCTGAGGTAGACTCATGGGGCCCAGAGGAGGGGGTTTACTAATCTTGACTGGTCCCCCAAAACATCCCTTCATCTCCTGTCCCTGGGCTTTCTGGGCACGGAAAGACCTTGGCAGGTCTATACCCAGTGAATGGTGGAACCAGCTTTCTGGCCACCTTCGGGCTGTGCCCAGGGAAAGGCACCAGGTGTCCCCCCAGAGAATGACTTGCTGCCCCTGATGGGCCAAGGACACACACCCCTGCATCTGGTGCTTAAGCCCACTTAGATGGGGTTCTAGCCCTAGCCCTAGAGTTGGGAGGGGAGCTAGCTGCTGTGGGTGGCACCCCACCCCAGGGCCCATGATGTTCTCTCTGGCCTGTTGGATTTGGCACAGAATGCTGTAAAACATGTTATATCCTGGGGCTTAATTAGCTGCGGTGGTGTGATGCTTCAGCACCCAAACTGGGGCAAATTCAAGAGTTTTGTAACCTCGAGGAATGAGTTAGAGACAGCTGTGCAGGCTTGCAGCCCATCTCAGTGGGCACTCTCCTTTCCAGACAGGGCTGGCTAGAGGGCTCTGGCAATGGGGCCAGCGGCTAGTGTGGGCCTTGCCCCCAGCTCAGCAGAAATACACAGTACTAAGGCAGTGTCCCTCCTAAGCGGTACATCCAGGCCACTGGGGACACAGGTGTCCATTCACTGTCATGAGAGGCGGTCCTAGCTCTGCAGGTGGCTTTAGCCCAGAGCCAGGACACAGGGATGACCATTCCGCTACCTAAGGACAGGTCGGGACTCCAAGACGCAAGGTCCCCATAGTGCTGGGGACCTTGCAGAGACAAGACGGCCACCTGGGCCTTCATTTCCGACAAGAGCTACCGCAACCTGGAGGCAAGCTTACAGAGAGTAACTTCCAGGCCGTGGAGTGTGAGAGTATGTCACTAAAGGGAGACCCCGCTTCCCCACCAAGGAACTTTACCCAGCCCTGCCTGCCTCAAAACGTCCAGCCCTTAGCCAGGGTCGGGGAGACAGACTAGCCAGCACACACATCTGAGGTACCACAAATTTATTTAGAGTCCATAGAAACCACAGTCCGAGGGGGCTGGAGGGATGGCTGAGCTGGTAAAGCCCCTGTCCTGTAAGTACAAAGGCCCACACCAGGCCAGGCGGTGGTGGCGCATGCCTTTAATCCCAGCACTCGGGAGGCAGAGGCAGGCGGATCTTTGTGAGTTTGAGACCAACCTGGTCTACAAGAGCTAGTTCCAGGACAGGCTCCAAAGCCACAGAGAAACCCTATCTCAAAAAACCAAAAAAAAAAAAAAAGAAAAGAAAAAAATAAAGGCCCACACTTGGCTCCTAGAACCCATGTAAAAATGCTGGCATGGCGGCCCGTGCCAGTAATCTCAGCACTGGGGAGGTAGCGACTGGCGGGTCCCCAGGGCTCATGGCCAGTCAAGCCTGACAGCTGCAGGCCAATGAGAGATGTCTCAAAGGTGGTGGACAGTATTCCTAAGAATGATACCAGAGGCTGTCTCTGGCCTCCGTGTGCCCAGTTTAACCAGGAGCAGTTGGAGCTTGCAGTCCAGTGTGTGCCCTGCTGTGGCGAGGGGAGTCTGGACACCAGTGCGTTATGGGAATTTCCCACTTGTCAACTAGGCCAGTCGAGGAGAAGCCGCACCTAAAGCCACACGCCTCCTGCTCTACTTGGGTTTTCTTTATTCTTTGAGGGTCTCTCCAGAGTCTGAACTCCTGGGCTGCTGAAGCCTCCCGGGTAGCTGGGACAGGAGGCACGAGCTACCAGACCCAACATCCCTGTTCCTTTAAAGTCTTCCTGGGCCTCACTGTAGAGCAAGGACAGACTCCAGGCACCTCCTTATAAAGCGGCAATAAACCCACCCTCTTCTGGGTGGACACGGACTCTGACGCCTCCTGGGAACATGAACTATAGTTATAGTTTGTTCATCTTTCACGTAAAGCCACCCGAAAGGCAGGCTGAACTCTCAAACTTGTTTCTGATGAGGAGTCGTGGGGTTTGACCCGAGGTTGGATTGTGCAGGCAGGGCCGTGGAAACAGCAGGCCCCTGTGGCCGTATGTAATGTGTGCAATGGCACAGGCATGTCACCTCATGTAGAGACCCTGAGGTATCAGCTAACTTGCCTCCCTTAGCCACTTGGCCAGACAGGGTGGGTCTGGATGAGAAAGACCTGTGTCATGCCAGGAGCGGGTTGAGGAGAGTAGCCAGGCTCCACCTGCCAAAAGGCCAGTGAGGCCTGGGCTTCATGCCCAGGGAATACTCCACATGAGTGGGACCTCCCTGGTGCCTTTTGCTCTGGTGTCCCACCGAAGTGTTTAGACCAAGTGTGCTCCTGAGAGTGACTACAGCATGCCTCCTCCTTCCCTGAGCAGGTGCAGGGCAGTCCCCAGGAGAGGCCTGGCCGAAACCCCCAAGAGCTAGTGCCTTCTCAAGCCTGGATGGGCCCCTAAGTGAGCAGTGGGTATGAGGGCCCCAAAGGACAATCACAGACCCGTTTCCTATCAACGGGCAAGTCGCTCAGCATGAGGAGTGAGTAACAGGGACTCCTATAAACATAAGTCACAACTCAGTTATCCATGCAGAAGGTCCCTCTATCCCCTCCCAAGACACGAGGTTTTCCTGAATACATATGTTTATGTATTTCAGAGAAGCCCAACATTTGGGGGTACAAACTTAGTAGTCCTCAGGTACTCCTTTCTCCACCAACCATGCCTGGGATGCCTGATGCAGACCCACAAGCTCCAACGATGCTCCCCCATGCCCAGCATCCTCCTCCCTGGGTGGCGCCTTCCACGGTCCTTTCTACCCTGCCCAAGGTAGTTGCAATGAGTCAGCCGGCACTGGGGGAGGCCAGAGTCTGAGGGGGGCTCAGGCAGGGGGGTCAAGACAGCTGGGTACAGCCTCCAAAAGACATCGTAATTGAGTTTAATAATGTACTCCCTTCCAGAAAGGGCCTGACAGGCGCTGCCTGCTGCTCACTTCTGCCCCATTCCAAATATTTTTACCTTATTTGGATGAAATGCATTATTTTTCTAATGAAAGGCTTTTTTCAAAGGGCCGTTTCCCCCGTCCAGCAGCCGCCTTTATTAGGCAGCCCTCACACAGTTTGGGGAGGGGCTTTTCTCTCCCTGAAGTCACGCCAGACTCTGTCCTCCAAAGCTGAAGCCAGGTTTCTGTCCCTTCTCTTCTGAGCTTGAGCCTAGGCCCCTCCGACCTGGTAACGCCCCCAGGTGGGGAAAACTCAGGGGCGATGAGGGACAGAGGACTCTCAGGGCACTGTGGGGTGGTGGAGGCTGCAATGCCAGCATTTTACACTGGCTGCCAAAGCCCCTACTCTGACTTCATTTCTGTCCCAGGGTATCTGCCCTTCTAGTCTTTTTTGGTTCCCTTTGGGGGGACCTCAGAAGTTACAAACAGAAACAAATGGTTACTAAGCCAAAGAGGGTTGTGATCGCTCAGCAACAATGTTCCCAGGATCCAGGTGTCCCATTCACTGGAGGGACATGACCCAGCCCTCTGCCCGCCCATCTCAGGTCTACCCACCTGCTTCTCAACACTAGGACTCCTTGGGGTTCCTGGGAGAACAAGGTCCCCCATCCATGCTGGAATGTAGTCCCCAGGAGAGAAGAAACATGGTTTTATCAGGGACATGAGGAGAAGAACGAGCGCCCAGAGGATTCATGCAGGGCGATGAAGGGGAGACCTGAGACAGAGACAGTACTGGGAGGTAGACATCTTCCGGGACAAAACAGCCCAATGCCACACCCCTCAGCTGTACTGTATGTCCTGCCCTCCTTTCCCAGGACAATGGGGAGCAGTGGCCTGCAAGGCTGCTGGAGGGACAGGTGCCTTGCTGTGTGGCTCTGCCTTCAGCAGTGGCCACTACTGGGCACGCTTCACTTCTCAGGCCCACGCCCATGCGAGGCACATGATAGGCTACTCTCCATGGCTCCAGGCCTGGCCAGACCCCAATGGAAGGAGTGGAGAGTGTCCCTTGGAGGGCGCTCCTCCTGCCCCAGTTTTCTGGTCCTAGCTCAGCACACTGTGAAGGTTAAAGGGAGACAGGGAGGGCTCGAGCGAGCAGGCGAGGGACTAGCAGAGCACAGACGGGCTCCTGGGGAATGTGCATCCATTTAAGGAAGGCAGCTCATCCCGCAGTAGCAGGTCTATATACAGTAACGAGTCCCTTCCTTCCTGCTCTCAGGGGAATGTCGCCCTCCACAGACACAGCGCAAGGAAGGAGCCCCTCCAGTCCTGGGTGAGCGGCTCTGACAGGTCCCTGGGAGCCCTCGTCCCTCAGGGCCCTACTCTGGTGGTCACCTGGTGGAGCTTTAGCTGAGACCCACCTCAGAGACGCAGGTGCCAGCAGATGAGGTCAGAGCCAGGAGTTAAATATGGCAACTCATATTTATTACAATTATGTACAGTCATATCTTATATTCTGAAATCTATACATGATCACATAAATGAACATGTGTTTCTCGGTGGGAAGAGCAGACGTGGCTGTTGGTCAGGAAGGCCCTGCTGCCTGGCTCCACTGCAGGAGGGAGAAGCACGCCTCACCACTGAGTAGCCAAACCGTGACACAGCAAGCGAGGATGCTCTTGTGTGGTATACAGGACAACAGGGCAGGTGGGCTGGGGACAGGTGCCCAAGGGCAGCATCAGGACCTGGCTGTGGGGAGGCTGGGTCCTGGCAGGCCCACAAGTGAAGAGCAGGTCCAGGGCTCTGGCTTTTGGAACAGGCAAAAAAGAAGCCACAGGCCAGGCCAGGCCAGGGCACAGTGGGAGACAGCAAGACCAAGGGGGCCACAGTTCTCCCTGCACGAAGGTGACAGGAGGCAGGAGATGCCATGCATGGTGTCAGGTAGTCAAGATACTCAGAGGACACACCTGGACACGACACCTGTCCAGGAGGGGTTTGGCAGGGGCTTGAGCACAGGGCTCCTGAGTCCTCCACCTGGCTGTGAAGAGCCAGAGCCGCCAGGGCTGGGGCCGAGGGAGATGTCTGGGAGGCTGGTGAACAGAAATGCAACCCCACACTGCTGCATCTGAAAACAGCCCCATCCCTGCTTCGGTTGCTGGCCACCCTCATGGAGGCAGAGCCACAACTCATGCCCACCTGCTACTGATGTCCTGGGTCGCTGGAAAGGCGGGCAAGCAACTGCCAGCCCTAGTCTCGCTCACTCTCATTGCTGGCACCCTCTGGCCGCCGCAGCTTCTCTACCTGCTCATTGATCTGCCCGTCCCCGCCCCGCCGGTCCTCCCTCTGTACCCCAAGGACATCCTCCTCATCCACATGGCTCACGTCATCATCCTCCTCATCCTCCTCATCCTTGTCCTCCCTCTTCTCCTCCTCACCCTGCACCTCCATCCTCACCTGGCCCTTGACATCTACCACCCCCTCACCCTCTTCCTGGGGGCCCAGCAGGTGGTATGTGGCTGTGGAGCCCTCAGGGCTGTGGCTCTCCTTCCCAGGAGAGGATGACGTTGATTCGTTGCTCACAGGGGAGATGTCACTGCTGCTGTGGTGGTTCACGGCTGCGGGGCTGGAAGGTGATGGAGACTTCACTGGGATCTGCCAGGAGGGGATCTTCGGGGCTGACGGGGAGGGAGGGAACTGC
Organism: Dicrostonyx torquatus; assembly: GCA_028555095.1. NCBI lineage: Eukaryota > Metazoa > Chordata > Mammalia > Rodentia > Cricetidae > Dicrostonyx > Dicrostonyx torquatus. Next base: position 2,040,228 of record JAQHUG010000137.1, read on the forward strand.
CTCCTGGCAGTGGAAGAAGAAAAGAAGAAAGTAGGTAGAGGTTGGTGATAGCATCACATCAGGCTCCAGGGTCACACACTCCCTTGATCCCCGATCCCTGAAGGCTCAGTGATGGGAACAGTTCTTCTAGGGCCACAAAGCAGGGGACCTGAGGTCTCATTAGTCAAGCCTGTGCTACCACTGTCCTAATGCAGCCTCACCCCATCTCAGGGCAGGACCTACCAGCCTTGGCAGCTGCTGGGCTGCCAGCCCCACCCTATTCAACACTGTCCCTGTTCCACTCCTGTGACTACACAGGGACAAAACAGGAAGCCAAAGGGACCAAGACTGGGAACACAGGCCACAGCACTCCTTACCCCATCCTTGCACCCCTATAAAGCCCACCTTGGGTGTCATGGTCTTGTCTCTGGCCAAGCAGACAGGCACACGTCCAGGCCCAGCCTGCTAGGGCACACTCAGGCAGACTGACTGCTCACTCTGGCTTCCTGGACACTGCCCTTCAAGTTTTCGACCTGGGCACTCCCCAATTAGGGCTGCCCTGGGAACAATGTGCTGCTACTACAGGGTGCACTGGGAAGCTTCGCGGGGGCAGCGCTTATTCTGCTGACTCTGATTCTGCAAGCTCTCACTCCCTGTAGCCCAGGGGGTGTTGTCTGAGACAAGGCTGCCTAGAGAGGTGCAATGCTCAGGAAGGCGTGGCCACCTCCAGGTGCCCTGCATCAGTAAAGTTCCCTGCTTGCAGCCCCTACTCTAATGCCCCCCTGGTGTGGGAGGGCCTCTTGGGAGAAGAGGCAGGATCTTCATCTTCCAGCTCAGCGAGGGGTCCTGTCCCTCCTGTGACTGCTGGGCCAGCCCACAAGTCACATCCCCACCAGGTTGACCCTGGACAAGACTGAGCCCCAAGCTTCCCCTCCTACCGATTCAAAAGAAGCCCTTTCAGGGAGTTGATTTCCGACTTGAGCTCATTGATATTTTGGGACTCCAGCATCCAGTTGGTTGATGTGGTGGCCTGAAAGTCAGAACACAGGGAACATGGTTCACATGGGTCATAATGGTGCCTGCTGCCAGCCTGGGTCAGGCGTTGGGGGGACTTAGAAGGACCCTGGGTGGGGAAGTAGCTGTAAGCCATTCTGTTTCCCACTCTGTCACTGTCACACCTGCCCGTGACAACACCCTACAATAAACAGTCCCCAAACCCTGTCTGGGTGTACAATAATGCTAAGATCACTGCATGTCCGTAGGCTGGCACTACAGTGTCATATAAAACAACAAACAAGCCCTACCCCTCCCACAGACACTGACATACTCATAGTGGCAGGTGACAGTGGAGGGGCTTTTGTAGCCATGAGAATCTCCCACTTCTGTCGAATACCTGAAACTTCCATTTAAACCACCACCAATAAACACAAGCTACCTCACAACAACGCCTCCCCCAGAAATCAGCACTACCTAGTCAGGGCTCAACAGCCAGGAAAGGCCACGGACAGAGCACAGCTGGAGAGAGACCTGAGCGCCTGCGCTGTCTGCAGTTCTGCCTTTAAGCAGGGCAAGACGGCAGCCTCACCCTAATGCAGTCTCCATGCTGTTCAGGATCTCTGCTCCGGCGATGACCTCAGGTCTCCAGGGCCTTCCCAGGATCAACAAGGATGCCCCTAGCCAAACCCCACACCATCCAATCTTATTTATTCTTTGGGGCAAATCAAGGCTGGGTGGTGAGAAGGCCTCAACCTGGCCTCCAATGGGCAGGAGTAGGACACCTTCCTACCACTAATCTCGGAGAATCATGCTTTACAGTGCGAAGAGGTGAGGCCAGGCAGTGGCTCACAAGTCAGGGCTGTGGATGGCCACGTGATCTGTGATGCTAGTGTGGGCAGGCATGAGAGGCAGGAGGCTCTCAATTCACCAGACTCTCCCCAAGCTGCTGATGGGACACCCCTGGATATGCCATGGTTCCTGACAAGGTGGGGTACGTTAGGCTAGCCAAGACAGCCCACTGGGCACACCCTTGCGGGAAGAAACCTCTCCACTGCTGGTCTCAGAAAGGAAGACTGGGGGAATCTGGAGGGAGCAGGGAGCGGCCAGTGTCTTCACACACATCACCATAGGGTCCGTACACCAGACCACAAGGCCTGGGAGCCACTGTTCTGGCTTCTCCGAGCCCTTGACAGCTACAGCAGCCCATTAACAAGGGAGCGATTTCCACTCACCGGCCACAAAGGACTCAGATTTCCAAACGCACATGGTGCCAGATGCCAGGATTTAGAAATAAAACCTGACATCTGGGGCTTTTTAGCCAGTCTCTTTAAAAAACAGTTGTAGCAAACTCGCAGGCTTCAGTTTTATGTAGGTTTTTAATTACTTAAAGCTCTTCTTTCCATTTTTTACAGTACTCCAGTAGGAGTTTGGAAGGCAGATATAAAAACTTACATTACAGCTGAGAAAACAAAGTTGAATCTTTGGTTTATGGGGTAAGAGGATTCAACACACACTGTGGGCCTGGGTGCCAGGCCAGAGCCGCACTTCGGCAGGGAGAACAGAGAAACGCTCTGCGGGGCGGGAGCTGTGACAACTGCAGACCCTCCCAGACCCCCAAACCAGCCAGCCCCACCCTCTTAAAGCACAACACGTGGTCTTCATCTCGTGCTTAGGACCTGAGAACACTTTTCCAATTTCCGGAACGGCTGATGGCCACTGGCAGGGCACAGATCTGAATGATAACAGTCAAATGGGGGCCACACGGTCTTCCTGCTTGCTTTACAGCTGCCTGGAGGGGACACACAGCCCAGCAGTGGTAGCACCCAGTCACCTGAGCAGGGGGAGAGGGCTCTTGGGAACCTTCCGCACAACAAGGACCTGGGCTCCACCACAAGTGCAAAGATGTTCAGTTTCCTGGATCTGCAGATCAGCATCCCTGGCAGCAGCTCGGGCGGGATCTTCCAGAGGGTCCCATGGACCCAGTAGATGCTGCCTCTCACATCCTTCTGACTAAGATCGGTGCTTCGGGGTTGACACTTCACACCCAAAGATAAGGAACCAAATCCTCGGCTCTGACTGGTACCAGACACCACTCTTTTTTTTTTTTTTTTTTTTTTAAGACAGGGTTTCTCTGTGGCTTTGGAGCCTGCGCTGGAACTAGCTCTTGTAGACCAGGCTGGTCTCAAACTCACAAAGATCCATCTGCCTCTGCCTCCCGAGTGCTGGGATTAAAGGCGTGCGCCACCACCGCCCAGCTAGACACCACTCTTAAGCACAGAAGCACAACAAAGTAGATACCGTCCCAGCTCCATCTTATAAAACTTACAAAGGCAAGTATGCAACTTGTCTGTGGTCTAACAGCTAGCGAAGGGAAGAGTGAGGATTTTATCCAGACAGACTGACTGTTGAACAGACTACTTTAGACCGAAGCAGCAAGGCATGGAAAGCACTTCAGTCAGCCCTAGTTGACTCTAATTCCTTTCAGATCATCTGACCCCATGGATTCTGGGTCTAGGAACTGCCCACTGCAAGGCTGAGCCCAGCACCTTCGGTAGAGTGGGAACTAGGAAACCACACATGGTGCACTTCTCTGTTGCCTGGACTTCTCCTTGGCCAAGCTATGACCTACAGCCTGCAGGGGCATGCCTGCCATCAAAAGTCCAGCAGCAGAGAGTAGCTTTTCATTCCTGTTGTCAGGAGGTGGCACAGAAACAGGAATATCATCCTTGATGGTTAATGCTACACCAAGGCAGTGGTGCCCTGCTTCTTTAATAGAGGACAGCGTCAGCCTGAGGTGTCACCCATGACAGACGATGACAAGCAGAGGACACTAGGCCCTCAGAAGACAGTAGACAGGTGGAGACCTTAGAGCTAAATGGAACAGACCTGGGCCTGGGGACCCAAGGGTCCAAAGATAAGTACCTTGGCAGCGGCCAGCTCATGGGCCAGCTCCTGGACCTTCTGCTGCTGCTGTCTCAGTAGCTCTTGGACAGAGGCCAGCGTTGTCTGTACCTGAGTCACTGGGGAAGAAAGCATTACATCTGGTAGTCAGTGCCCAAGGTTCCCTCCTTGCCCACATACCTGCAAGCTGCCCTCCTCCCTGCTATATGTAATTTATCTGTAGGCCCTGCCCCCACACCCAGATAATTTATCTGTGCCTGGGGTGATCCACCCGCACAATGTGTAACCTCTGGTGTTTCTACTTCATCTTTCCATTGTGTGCTTGTCCGTGGTCAACAGTATATCCGTCCAAAACCTCTCCCCTCTAATTACGCCTGGCTGTGATGTGCCAGGCTCTCTAGCTCCCACCATGCTCCAATCATTCATCTCCCTGGACTCACAGTGTCCTTGGGTACTCTAGGATAGCTTCAGTCCCAGGAGGGCTGAGACTCAGGTCTCCGCCATTATCCAGGAATGGGAAAGTACAAGTCCCACCTGTGCTGGTTTTCCGTTCCGTTCTGCCCCACTGAGGACTTGTCAAGGCCCCTCTACCATGTGACCTGTTGAGGCCTGTGACTTCTACTATGTCCCTGCCTCCTAGGAGCAAGGGCCCATGGGACAGATGAGGTAGAGGATTCCAGAAGCTTTGCACAGGTGCCAGTGAGGGGCAGACTCCTGCCTGGGACAGGTGACTCTCTTCCCTGCCTCAAGGTTTAGATGTGCAGCTTCCACTTAGTAAACAAGTTCATGAAGGAGAAGAACCACCTCTGCCACAACAGGTCCCAGCTAATCTGGGCCATCACTGGGGCAGCAGGTACTGAGTGCCATTCGCGTGGAGTCGATAACAGAGGAGGTGGCAGGGGTCCCGGGAGCCACAGTAATTACAGACTCTCTTGACCCTGCACTGGATTCTTCGAGGGAAGGGGGAAATCACTGAAAACCCCCCTGAAAACCTCATAGAAGCAGAAATTAAAAATGAACTTTACAGCCCTTAGAAAGGCTGTCATTTTATTCCCCTTATTAATATTCTGAGGTTGGGAGCCTTTCCGTAAAAACATAATTAATTGAGGCCGCGCCGACAGTAAACAAGCAATTTCAAATTAAACCGAAATGACGGCGGCTTCATTTGCAAATGTGAACAGATTCTCAGAGCAGATAAATGAAGTCACCACAGAGTGGAGACGGAGGGAGAGGGAGGGGCCGAAAGGGGCTGCGTGAGGGGGCTTTGAGGGGTGACTTGATGGAGTCATTAATCTTTACCTGTCTGGGCCACGCTGCCACTCAGTTCGGAGAGACTCGCCGCCATCCTCTCCAGCTGCTTCCTGTCCTCTCGGCCTCCCAGGATGAGGGGCAGCAGGTACTTCTGCACGAAGGGACCAGGTGAGGAGGTGGCCACACCAGCCTCTCAAATCCCACCACCCAATTTGCCCTGATCTTCTGCAGGTCACTCCAGGCCCAACACACTCCATACTAGAAAAAAAGTGCTTGAGAAAGTTACTGGGCTGCTTACGGCCTCCTAAGAACTTCTACAGGAACAAGGACCAAGAGCAAAAGAAGGTGAGGAGGAGTCAGGGGTGCCTAGCACTGGCCGGGCCAGGTCTCTGAGCTGTCCCTCGTCCCTTTCACTTACTTTTCTTAGATATGTATGTCTATGATGCTTTTAAATTCTACTTGAAAAGTTCTAAGGAGACTGCAGAGGGCTAGACGACAGGCCAGACACTGGCCCCAGTGGTGGGTGGCTCTGGGGAGGAGAACAAAACAGCTTTCACTGTTCCTTTCTGAATCTTTAACACCTGAACTCTGTGAACGAAACAAACGGCCTCACCCATCCAGAAACAGCATTAGATCTGCGTAAACACAAGGTTACTGGAGAAAGGAGGACAATCAACAGCTTCTGGGATCGTTATCTTCCATGGTGGGAATAAGGCACACGCGTCAGAAGCCTACTAAAGAGGGCACCTTGGACTCTTCTAAACATCAGAAGGGGCTTTCTTCATGGGAAGCCAAAACAGCCTAGATCCTCCCAGAACTGAAAGGCAGGCAGAGGAGTAACTGCCCCAGGGACACAGGAAGCCAAGGCTGCTGACTGCGGGGGGGCCACCAGGCAGGAGCACCTAGGACCAGCCTCCCCATCCTTTGGGAAAGGGGGTGGCACAGCTGGAAATCTGTAGGGCGTGGGACAAGGAAGTACAGGGGTTGGAGGTAGCAGGTGCTAGGAGAACAGATGGAAGAGCCTGTGCTTTGCCACCAAGCAGTTTGGGATCTGGAGACCTTTGGCCCCGACTCTAGGGGGGCGAGGTCCACACCAATCTGAGAGGGCACTGTTTCAGCCGAGCACACAAGCCTGGCAGGTGCTACCCAGAGAGAAGTTAGGTTTTCCATCTATTTGGGTTCCAGACAGGAAAAACGGAGGGAATGTTCTCCATTATGGGTTCTGTACTAGGGAAGAAAAGCAAGTCTCATGGGGGCTTGTGGGAGAACTCATTTCAAGAGAAACTCAAGAGTGAAGCTCGCCATTTAGCATGTGCACAGAAGCCGTTTCTATTTTGCAAAGTGCTTTGCAGCCACAGTGTGAGTTATTACCCACAACCGAGCGGAACTCATCAACTCAGCCTGACGTTTCCTAAGTATAAAAGTCAAGAAATTCTCAGTCGCACAAGCAGCTACCCCCCACTCCTCAGGCCAGAGCCCGTGAGCAGGGAGTGCTGGGCTGCTCTGGCTAAATCTCTGTGCCTATACAAGGCAAGACAGCCCACCCCCCACTTCTTTAAAACTTAAAGAAAAGTACCAGAGGGGCTAGAGAGATGGCTCAGTGGCTAAGAGCACTGACTGCTCTTCCAGAGGACCTGGGTTCAATTCCCAGCACCCACATGGCAGCTCACAACTGTCTGAAGATCCAGTTGCAGGGGATCTGACACCTT
>JAQHUG010000137.1:2069279-2088878 GCA_028555095.1 Dicrostonyx torquatus
AATGAAAGCAACACAAAGACAGAAGGACCTCCTACACCAGATTAGTGGTTACCTGGGGAAAATGGTAGGAACAAGGGTTAATAGTGAATGGCTCCAAAGGGTCCTACACGAGCATAAGAATTCACTAAAGCAGGTCTATGGCAACAGTTGTACCCGAGCCGAGTTACTAAAAGCACTGAATTGTACACCTGAAATGGGTAAGTCTTGTGATATATAAAATATACTGCAATAGTTCTAAAAAAAACTGTTTGAGGGGCTGGTGAAATGGCTCAACATGGTAAAGGTGTTTGCTGCCAAGTTCAGTTCAATCCCCAGAAACCACATGATAGAAGGACAACCAACTGTCATGGTTCCCGGCTGAAAACACCAGCTGCTGCTGCCAAGGCTGCTGGGGGGAAGCTGACACAGGATAACCACTCTGGAATACAGTTTACCAGCTTCTTATAAAGTTAAACATACACTTAACATACAAACCAGCAATTCTCCTCCTAGGCATTCACCCAAGAGAGAGAAAAGCACACAGAGACTTGTACAGGAATGCTCACAAGAGTTTTATCCATAATGGCTAAAAACTGGAAACAACCCAAAGTCCATCAGCTGCTGAGTGGATAAACAGTGATCCATCCTTCCGCACAGTGGGGTGCGGCTCAGTAATAAAATGGAGCAGCTTCTGACATACACGCCAACCTGGATGTATCTCAGCACTATGCTGGGCAGAGACCAGAATGAAGCATGCGTGTCATATGATTCCACTCATACAAAACTCAGGAAACCAAGATCTAACAGGCAGTAAGAAAAAGCAGAGCAGTCATTGCCCTGGAGGCAGGATGGGGCTGGAGTGACTGGAAATGGGGCACAAAAAACCTTTTGGGGGTACTGGAGATGTTCTGCAATGCAGTGATGTTTACCTGAAGTGCATACTCAAAACTAAGATGGTGCAATTACAATGGGTGCATTTTATTTCGTGTAAACTACCTTCAATAAAGATCACACACACATACATACACATCCCTGTTCAATGTTTTTTCAAGGAAGTTGGTGGTGGCTGTGAGCAAAACCCAACAATACTAAAAGTTTTCCCTAGGTATTTGCGGCTGAAATCAAGGGAGAAATATGACCCAAGGATTCTAACACAGCCTGAAAATTCACGCCTGAAAATGCTTGACTTACACAAAAGAATCTAACATTTAGATGTTATAAAGAGTGATAATAAAGTAGCAAGTCCTATCTTCCTAATATGCCAGCTAAACCTTTCTAAATACCACAGTACTAGCCATCAGAGCCTGCCTAGGCCCAGGTAACAATACCCTGTGTGTAAGCATTCATGTCAGCTCCAAAGACCCCTTGCTGGGTACATGATAAGGAGGGCAGGAGCAATTTGGACAGGCATAGCCTCCAATGATTGCCCCCAATTTGTCAGCATCCATTGTAGATGGGAAAATGATGCAACCATACTTCTGTCGGCACGAGGAGGATGAAGAAGATATGGAAATTCCTAGGTGTCCTTGGGAGGCAGCTAGTCCTTTTCCTTCCTGTAGGTTGGTAGTGGCAGATGAGGCATTTGGAGCTGGAGCAGATGGGCAGGACAAGATGGATGCCAGCAAGCTGTCAAGGATGCAGACCTGGGTCCTTTAAGACAGTAGAGCCTCCATGGTGAGCTATGTTAGGTAGCAGTAGCAGAAAAACGGTTTTCTGAAATGTAGCCTTGACTTAGTGACATGCAAAGCCAGTTCAAGCCTCATCCTTTGGAGACTCTGAAGACAACCATCCTGGTTCCAAACCTTTGCTCCTGCACACTGCCAGGAAACTCACAAGCCCATCGTTGCACGGCACAGCGTCGGTGCTCATCTCTGTCCCTCCCCAAATGCCAGGCCTCCTGAAAATGAGCCTGGCCCTTACTGTTTCCACAACCTGCCCAGAACAGCCTACATGGACTGGGCATGAAAATGGTCTGGCTGGTGGGCTGGTGACCAAATGGGCACTGTCACCAAGCATTTCTTTTCAGTTCTCATGTACATTCCCACCACAGTTCGCCCAGGCAAAAGCATTTCTAGACATGCTAAGTCAGAGCCTCAGGCCACTAGAGTTTTTAAAAAGCCTCAGGACTGAGACTAACAGAAAAGACACTGAAGTGCAGAGTCGTGGGGAGCAGGGGCGTGAGGGCCACAGGGCACCTCCGTCAGGTGGGGAGCAGGGGCGTGAGGGCCACAGGGCACCTCCATCAGGTCAGAATGAAGCACTGAGAAGATGCCCTGGAGGAGTGGACTGCGGACTCCAGCCTTAGAGAAAAGCAATGTGCTCTGGACAAAGATGACAAGGAGGGCAAGAGAGGCTCAGGCAGGCACACCCCTGTGTCCAACTCTGAAACAAACAACATTAGTCTGAGGACAATTTCTTCAAATAGACAACCTAACTTCAGACGTGACCAGCTCTCCCTGTTGCTGCCCATCCTCTGTCAGTGATGGCTTAGTTTTTGTTTGTTTTTTTTTTGCCTCTTCCAGCACGCTCCAGCTTCTCAGATCACCCAGAGATCCTTAAGGTCGTCATGCAGTTTCCTGTCTTTGCACTCTTGTTCACCCTGTCAGAACACTGAACCCGTCACCCACGGGGTCAGTGAAGCTTTTGCTTTCAGGAGCACCCCTTCCCCTCTTCTGCACCAGCCTCCTCCCTGGTCCTGCCTCCCAGGCACTGACATGCCGGCTTAACTGTCTTTCCCACTAGATGGGGGCAACCGCAGAGAGAGGTCAGGCTTCTGCTATGGTTTAGTTTGTTTCCCAGTGCTCTCAGGAGGTAGTGAGACCTTCAGCCACTGTGAAGTGACACATGGCCCGAGACCCTTTCTTTCCTTTCATCTCTGGCCGTGACACCAGCAGTTTCTCTCTATTACATGCTTCCAGCCATTGTCACCCAACACCCACAGCCAGAGAGCCCAGCACCAGGGCAGCCGTAGACTGAAGCCCCACTGAAAAGAACTTCTCTCTCTCTCTCTCTCTCTCTCTCTCTCTCTCTCTCTCTCTCTCTCTGTTGGTTTCCCGAGTCTGCGTTTCTCTGTGTAGCCCTGGCTGTCCTGAAACTTCCTCTGTAGACCAGGCTGGCCTTGAACTCACAGAGATCCACCTGCCTCTGCCTTCCCCAGTACTGGGATTAAAGGAGTGAGACTCCACCGCCCGGCCCTTTTTTTCTTTCTCTCTCAAGTCTTAGGAATGGGAAACTAACAGATCTTGTTAAAGACCTTTGTACCTCAGAGGTCTAGCCCAGCACCTGGTAGATGGGAGTTACTCAATGATGAGTTAAGAAAATGGGGTTAAGTATACTAATTACTAATAGGGCTGTAATAGGAGCAAACTGAGAAGAACTCTCTCTCAGGACTTCTAATCAAATGATTCAAAGCTCTCTGCCAGCCCCTGAAGGGATCCCACTGTCCATCAAAGATGAGGGCACATGCTGGAGTCTATTACTGCCCCACAAAATTTACACTGGCCCTGCGTATACCTCAGCGCCCCTTGGTGCTTTGTCCCTCTGGGCGGGAACAAGACAGCTCAGCACTAATCACTGAGCTCAGCATGAAGCAGGACCCAGAACCCATCCACAGGGCCTTGATGCAAAGTCAAACAACAAAACCAAAAGGAGAAACAGAGTATCAGATTTCTTCTTGGATGCTAGCCTGGCTTTTCTTGAGCTCTGCCTGACTTTCTCCAAAGCCCTCCCAACACTGGTTCATTCTTCTAGGCGACACAAGCTTCCCAGTGTCATCTCCTGCCACTTTCACAAAGCCTCCTGACTTCTTTAGCCCACATTAATTTTTCTCTTTTCTGTAATCTTATAGAATTTTTTGTCAGTGTAATTAATTTTGGCATTAACTCACTATGTCTGATATTATTCTCTTTTTCTTAAGAGCCTGTAAAATTCTGAAAGATCATGCTTAGAAGCTCTCCCTAATACAGAGCTGAGCATCTAGTAGGTATTCACACACCGAGACAGAGTGCCTTCTGGGAGTCCTCCTGTGCTCTCTTCACCGCTGCCATTCACTAACTTTCAAGGTCAAACACAGTCACCAGAAAGCAAAGATGGCACAGGAGGCACCCAGCAGCCATGGCCACTGAGCCAGGTCAGGAGATAAAGGTCTGCATATGCCAGCTTCTCCAGGTGTTCTCAAGAGACCCTAACCCTGACACAAGAGCATTTGGGGCTGGACCAAGGGAACCCCATTTTCTAGACTTGGGCTCAGAGGTGAAAAGTCCTTAACCTCTGAGAAATAGGAAGGAAAGGGCTGCTGTGGATCCAGGCATAGAACCCCCAGGAACACACAGAACAGAGGCCATAAATCCCTCCCAGACGCAGACAATACCTCGGTGATAAGCATGCAGATTGCACACCTAGTTCAGAAACTCCCCTGAGTTTGCTTGTAATTAAGGGGGTTAGAGAGGTAAAAAAAAAAAATGTGTGTGTGTGTGTGTGTGTGTGTGTGTGTATATATATATATATATATATATATATATATATATACACCCAATTAATCATTTAAATATTTAAAGTCAGATTTTTTTTTTTCCTCCGGGATTAGTATATTTCATAACGCCAGCAGCCGACAGCCCTGGTTTTTACTGGGGTTCATTTTAGAGCATGTTAAACTAGTCAGATTGAGTGATGCTTCCAGCAACTAATCGCATGTCAAATAAAAGATATTTTATGTAATAAATTACCGCTACAAGTAATTCAAATGTCATTTATCAGTTTTATTATCAGTCAGGCAAAGTCTTGTTTCTCTATATTAATCAAAATCAAGCTTTTTTTTCCTTTTTTTTTTTTGAGCAGTTTTGACACCTCTTGGCAAAAGTACAACAGTGAAGAGCAGGGACCCCAGAGCTGAAAGGAAAATGTAACAGTACGCGAGGTATGGAGCTCGATGAGACAACCGAAAACTCCAGGTTAAAAATTATCATTCCCATTGTTTCTGTGCTGGTGTCAAAGCAGGAGGAAGCCTATCTCTAAGAGATGTGTGTTATTGTTAGGGCCAGGAGACTAACAGACTCTAAGCCAGGAATCTTGAAGGAGACTGCAGACTCAATTGCTGCTGCTGGCCAGAAAAACTAATAGTTAACTCTTTGCACTTCCAGAAGGCAGGCAAGCGTATGATGTTTGATGCCCACTCTGTGACCAATCAGAACAATTTGTTCCGAGCAGGAAGTTTTCAAGTAGCCGAGAGACCTGTTTGGTATTAGGCAGTGGGAGGAAACAGCTGGAACGCAACAGATGTGCTTAGACAATTCTGCACCCCAGCTGCCACTGCCTATCCTCAACAAATCCTATTAAACGGCTGGGCTCAGGGACACAACTCAGAAAAGTATGGACACTTACTTAGCCTTTGGTTAAAAAGTATGTTTAGAGTCCAAAGCCTACACAACAGATCGAGAGGATTTGGACTGGGAAAGAGAAATGAGTCCCCTGCTCACAAACGGCAGAAGCCTGTTCCTAGGTCTCAAAGGTCTTCATGCCAGCCGGTGGCTCAGGCCAGGCACAGAGGGACACGACACATGTATTCTGGCTTTGCCACTCTGCTTTATCCAGAAAGCAAAAGAGTCTCTAAATACAACTTGTGATGCACACAGCAGCCTGGCCCCCACCTGACTGCAGGAGAGAACACCCTGTTGGCTGTGTCCGCTGGAGAGAGATCACCTACCTGGCTGCAAGCAAGCCAGGAAAAAATGCTGATAAGGGGAGAAGGAAGAGAGAGGCTTCAGTTCACGTGTTCTGGGACCAAAATGAACCTGTCACTTTAATTTTTTTTTCTTTTTCTTTTGAGTCAAGGTTTCTCTGTGTAACAGTCCTGGTTGTTCTGGAACTCGCTCTGTAGACCAGGCTGGCCTTGAATTCAACAGAGATCCTCCTGCCTCTGCCTCCCAAGTGCTGGGATTAAAGGTGTACACCACCACTGCCCAGCTGAACCTGCCATTTTTTAAAAATATACCCTTTAAAATCTGGTCTTGAACTCTCCTAAATTACTTTTTGAAAAAAATAAAACTTCTAAAGAATTAAAATGAAGACAGTTTTAGAAAAGACTTAAAAGACAATAGAGCCTCTGCTGAGTTATGTAAAAGAAACAAATCGAGGCTGTTTCTTATGGCTTTGGAGATAATGGTAACTTTTTTAGACTTCTCTACATGACTTATAGAAGAGGTGATGTTCTTGTTTGCATGGATGCGTAGCACTGTATCTGTTACTACAGCAACCTCCATTTAAAAAACAAACTCCCCTCCGCCAAGATCCCATGTCATCATTAAAGGACCTTTGTACTTAATCTGAAATTACCCGAGACTCTGTCACCACATGAATGCACACAGTGGAGTCAGGATAAGGGAGCAAAGGCTGACCTAAACCTATGAATATTCAGTTTAAAAATAAAATTAGGAGCAAATTACTTCCACGGGCAGAGGAGAACCCACTCCCTCCCAGGCCTGTGTTAGGAAACTGACACTCAGAACCACTGGGTAAGAAGAAGGTGGCAGAACTGATCACTGTGTGACAATACAAAGGCTGGCTTCATTAGCCCTGAAACCTTTGTCACATTCTTACAACTGGCTCTAGACAAATGCAGGTGTGCCGTTTTTCTATTCCTAGAAAAGTCAAGTTCTCCCAGTTTTCTGTGGTGGGAGCAGTGGGGCCCTGCTCTTCCCCAGTGTCCTGAGTCCCAGTCCCAGTTCAGCAGGACATGGAACAGGTGACTTACTGTATGGCTGCGGGATGAGGTGAGGGGGCTGGAGAGGAGCCACTGGCGTAGCCAGGCCCAAGGATGGAGGCTCATCTGTGGCAGTGCCTGACTGCTGGAAAGCCAGGTCAATCTCGTCATCTGTCAGTCCTGGGGGGAGAAGAGCAAAGGACACAGGTGAGGACTTCGCCAGCATCCACTCTGCAGCAAAATCTTCCTTTGCAGGAGGGCCTGACGGCCACGGAGTGCCTTGCATTCGAGTATGCTGCCTGCTCGATTTCGGATTCTCGGGAACCTCTCTCAGCTGCAATTTAACCTTAAGCGACAGAATATTAGCCTCAACACTGCTTCCAAATGTGGCTCATTCAATTTCCTTAATTTATCCTTGAGTTTATTGCTGCCTTTGAAGTCGCTCCATACTGCAATTCTCCATTCTTCCCCCGAAAACAGATACCATCAACTGCAAATGTGGCTCATTTTAATCTGTAATGGTGTTAAAAAAAAGAGGGGAAAAAACTAACAATAATGCATGAAAACAGACAGGGAAACAAAAAACTAATTATTGGGTGAGACGACTAATTAGTCTAGATCGTTTCCGAAGACGGGAATAATTTGCTTTATTTTATGACAAATGCAGAAATAAAAAGAAAAATCAGGACTGACTGTGATTAGTATGAATGGGATACAGAATGTAAAGAAGAAAATAAAACAAGAAAACAGATCAAAACAAGACCAGGCCCACACTTTTGGATGATTATTGCTCTACCCTATCATGGGCTGCCTGGACCGCCTTTGGCTAGTTTCTTTCCCCCTTTCTTTAATCCTCCGACACTCTAAACGACAATGCAATGCACGCGGGGCATCAGGAAACCGTGGGCGCCATCTGCAGTGGCTATGGCATGTGTAGAGGATTTTCCTAAGAAATGGAAGACAAGTGAAAGCCCACCAAGACCCTAGTCCCAGAACGCTGAGCACAGAGAGATTCTCAGAGGCCCGAGGCTGACTGGGTGACTACTGGTGACGGCACTGACCAAAGTACAGAATAGCAGAAGTGAGCTGTGGAGCCCACAGGTGTGCAACACAAGTCCCACAGGCCCCACCCAGGAAACAATGCTGTGTACAAGAGAGCCACTGTGGCAGCTGGGAAAGCGGGTAAGAGGTCACCGCCAGTGTGACAACTTGAGCTGGTCCGGGCTGTTCCGGGAATCCCAATATCCACTGAAGCCGCAACACAGAGCTTTTAAACCTGGGCCGAGAGCTTTTCCACATCTGGTCAGCAGCTCTCCATTAGAGGCCCACAGCATGGTATGCTTGCCCCTAGGGGTGGGTGAAGTACAGGCGGTTCTGAAGATCAGCAACTTCAAAGTGTGGTGCCTCGCACTCTGCGCCTGGGGGCTAATACATGGTGCGCATTAATGCTTCAGAGCACAGCTCTGCCCTGCATCACACTGGCCTGAGTGGGCTCCCACCATCCCTCAGACTGTTCATGCCTACCGCAAATGGTCAAGGGAGTGCCTCGACTATTCCAACGGCCCTTGACCTTTCTCTCGGATGCTGCAGCAGCACTTCTAGCCGGAAGCAAGCAAGCACTACCGCTGTCAGTCTAGGGAACTGCGGGAGCGTTCGCCTAGAGTGGGGGCAGGTGATCACACAACAGAGCATCTCAGACCAGGGCTGGACAAAGTGCCCCACTTCTTGCCTCCGTAGCTTGCCACAAATGAGTTGCTTTTCCCATCATTTCTCTGCCCCAGAACAGGGCTAGGACAGACAGATAAGCCAGGCAAAATCGGAGGACACAGTTCCGTAGAGCTTATGCCTCTCAGGCTCTTTCGCCTGTCAGTCACTGCTAAGTGCTCATCCTAACTAGAAAGAGGCGCTCCTGTCCAAGCACTGGAAGGAGAACGCTGCTGTACCAGTTCACAGGGAGAAGGGAGCAGCACCTGCGACGTCAGCACAGGCTGCTGGTCACTGGCACACCATGGAATTCTAGAGACCTGGTGGATCGTGTGCCTTGTCAGCTGCTGGCTGCAAATGAGGATAATTTTCCCAAAAGGAGCATTCAGTTGCAGTCTCGTTCTCCCTTCTGGCTCCTTCAAATATAAACAAGTACGATAATGTTCAACGCTGGGGAAATATACAGCAAGTTGCAGGCTGTGCCTCAGCCTTGTGAGCTGGAGCTGGTTAAAGGAACAGGACTTTCTGCCTATTGTTCTGCCCTCTGGCCCTAAGCTTTCAGAAGCCTATTTTCCTAATAAAACACACCTTGCATTGCCCTGGCAGCCACCAGTGAGGCGACAGTTAAAATGCCGTCAGCACTTCCTTCCAGGCTTTTGCTCTTGGAGTCCTTACCATCCAACGCTTTAAATCTACGCTGACTGGAATTCTCCCTACCTAGTTCTCCAGGAGAGTCAGCATTCTGATTCCGATTCAATAAATGAGTCATTTTTCTTTAGAAGGAAGGGAGAGAGGGAGGGAGGGAAGGAGGGAGGGAGGGAGGAAGGGAAGAAGGGAGGGAGGGAGAGAAAAGAATATAACTTTAGAGTTGGAGAGTTCTCTCAGCCATAGCCCCACTCAGCAGATGGAAAGCCTGAGGCAGGGTGAGGACTGCGCAAATTAAACTTGTCCTGGAGAACGGTAAGGCAGACGACAACCAGAGTGACAAATGGACATCCGTGTGCTTCTCTGGGTGTCCACAGCTCAGGCATCACTAAACAGTTTATGGACTCTACAGAGCCCAGTGGTCCACCTGGGATGTGGCAAGACCAAGAAGAGGGTCCCTCACTTCTCCAGCCACTGTATCTGGTACAGAGATGCCCCTACATCTGGGATGAGTTGTTGCCAGAGGGCCCATGCATAAACACCCAGATGCCCTAGTCCCGGCTTTCCTACTCACCCACAAGATAAACAATGCAGATCTTTGATTGAGACCTTGCAGAATCCAAAAGGTTAAAAGGACTAATAAAGGCAACTGCCAATTGTGAGTGAATTATATTTGGCTCTGAGAGCCCAGGCACAGGCTATATTACAAAAGGCATCTCTTTGCGCTGTTTAGCATCACCCTGACTAATGCAGACCTTTTTTTGTTGTTGTTGTTTTAAATATCTCATGCAAATTAGACACACACACTTCCTTCCAGTTGATTGCTATCTGTGAGGAATAATCTAACTGCACAGGGACTGAGCAATGGTTGAACACAGCAGAGAGCAAAGGACTTTGCCATCCTGCGAGCTAGTGGCAAGCAAGCCCCCTGCACCCTCCCTGCCTTTGGAAGCGTTAGTTCATTTTGATAAAGCTTACATTTTCCTCTTAGTTGAGGTGCAGACTGCTGTTACCTGACACCACTAGGACCTGGCATTTTATCCTCCTTGCAATAACTTTCCTCTACCACTGGGTGAGTTTTCTGCAGTTCCATTCTACCCTCTATTACTGGTAAAGAATCACTCCAGAGAGTCCTGTCACTCTCTCACTAGAAGGAAGGAACAAGAGAACCATCCAGGAGGGGAAGAGGAGCAGTGACAGGAGGCTGTCACTGGGGACAGAGAATGCTGCTACTTCACCTGCAAGGCCATAGTTACCTAATCTGCAAAAAGTGAAGGTCCTGGGCACCTTTTTTGTTCCCTTGTGTCCCCCCAAACTACTTCCCCAGACACCAGCAGGCTTCCACTGCTGCCCGGTGCAGGTAGGGCTGAGAATTTCTTTTCCAACACTTCTCCACAGGGGCTACATTTAGAGGAACGGGAAAGAGGAGCAGCACCCTTGTGCTCACAGAGGCAGGCTAGGCCGCACTGCCATCCGAAGTGACTCAGGACAGTCACACTTGCCTATTTTTATCTCCTAGCAGATAAACAAACCTGTTCTCTTTTTCTAAAGGTTTCTATTAGAACACAAAGCCCAGCACACCGGGTGAACAAGATGCCCCGCTGTCCTTTCCCAAGACTCAGGCCAAGCCCAGGACCCGGAAGAGCTATTTTCTGTGGGACTGGCTGCAACTCCACACTGACTCCAGCGCCTACTGGGCAGCTCTCAGCCTGACTCTGTGGAGGTGAAGCTGAGAATGTCTGTGGAACATGACAGACGACAGCAGTGCTCTCTGCACCGTGCAAGGGCAAACAACCAAGACGGGGGCTAGGGATGGTTTGAGAGTACGCAAGGTAGTGAGCCTCAGCAGCACCTTCCAGTCTGTACTGCGCTTTATGATCGCACTGCAGAGAATGAAAGGAACATGGGAGGAGTGGAGGGGGTGTCAGACCCCAGGCCCACACCCAAGGGCAGCAGTGAAGGACCCAGAATTCAGATCATCTTCTTCCATCCACAACCCCTCCATTTCTGATTCATCTGGGACTCTGGAGACTGAGCGAGGGTCACCTCTCTCAGAACACAACTAGTTATCTGCCTGGCACATTCCAGAAGGAGATGAGGCAGGAAGACAGCTGGCTAAAGATATTCCCCAAATTAAAAGAAAAATCAACTCTCTCGGAATGGGTTCGGGGAGGGGAAAGGGAAAAAGTATTTTTATTTTATTTTATTAACATTTTGTTGGAACAGTAGAGTACAATAAGGACTCTTGGAGCCTCTAAAAGTCGGTGGATGACCTGTGGACCCCTATTTCCCAGTGCCTTGTATAAAATTGAATTTTTTAAACATAAATTACACGTAATGACGACACTGTAAAAACTAACAGTAATGGAAAGCTGTGCTGTATTTCATTAGCCTGTATTATTCCGTGCCACCTGATCCAGCCGGGCCTTGTTTATGAGTTAGTGTGCTAGCAGATGCCGATGGAAGCATTTGCTTCGACCTTGCTCTTCTCATTGGGGCATGAAATTACGACGGCAGCACCTTGATATTACAGCCATAAATACAGTAAACTGCAAATTTAAGCCAACGGCTCCTATTGTCTCTGAACATAAAGCTGATCGGTATTTATTTAAAAGGAGAACAAAAAAAATATTATATATCACCTTGTTTATGGGGCCGCCCCACCCACTCTCTTATCCCCTCCCCCAGATCCTCAACCTGTCTAATCTGCTAGGTTAAAATATTAAGCAAATAAGCCAAATACTTTCTTCTCTGCTGATGACTATTCTCCAAGCAACAAAAATGGCTGTTGAGAAAAACAGATCTAAATATCACTAGTCTGAATGAAAGTTTTTATGCAAATGAAGCTGGCGGTGGGCTGGCTCCCAACATCTTGATACTGATGTGCAATTTCAAGAACAGGACCAGAGCCTTTCCCCTTCCTTAAACGAGGGGAGTCCGCACAACTGGGGGAAAAGTTGCTGCTGAGCCCTGGGACTGGAAGCTACCTCAGTATCCTTCTGAAAACTGCTCCACAGAGTAGCTGCTTCGGAAACAGCCAAACATTTGTCTCCTGCCACCCAGGGTAAGAAAGGTATCTGAGACCACGGACGTAACTCTCATCTCAGCACAGGGCACCTGGGCCTCTCATTAAAACTTGCCCAGTTCCTTCCTTATCCCAGTGATCCATAAAGACAACACATCCTGTAAATACACCAAGTGTGGAGGACCTGGAGACCAGCAGGCCCCTCTCCCAGTGTAAATCACTGAGTAAGAAGCCGGTGCCGATGGTTTTCACTGTCAGCTACAGACTCAGAGCCTGGGAAGGCTTCTGCTCACAACCCAAGGAAGGGGGTCCCTGAGGAGTCAGAGGAGTTGTGAACACTCAAGTCGTATCCAGGTGTGGAGTTCTCAGGAGTTAGCGGCCAACACTAGAGCATCAGCAGGCAAGCTCAGAAGTCTACCAACACAGCACAGAGGAGGACCATTTCAGCAGCAAACTAAATCCAAGTCGGGCTTGAACTTCAAAGCAGACAAATTGGGGTCTTAGGGCCTGAGCCCAGTAGTACAATGACACAGGCAAGATCAAGAGTTTCTGTACACTTTTGGCAGGTTATTCATAAGGCAGATGTACTCCCTCATAGTCCTAAATTATAACAGCCACACGGGCCGCCCTGAGCTTAGCACCTTCCACATAAGGAGGGAACTTTCTATAAAATTTATTGAGCGCCTCTGGGGAGTAGTATACCTACCGAACAAGGCGGAAGTGAGCTGCCCCTCCATGTTACACAAATTGAGACCTCTTGTATGAAAGACGGAGGGGTTCCAACCAGCATCCATGACGCCTATGTCCAGGTCTGTAATCTAAAGCGCTCCCACCTTCCTTTTAATTCTCTCTGGCTACACTGGAAGTAAGCACAAAGAGGGTTACTTTTTATGTCTGCCACCAGGTCTGGAGGGTTACAGAGCACTCCCGTCACAGAGGACAGACAGCCTCTAAGGCGCAGCAGGCTGCAGCAGTCTCTTCACAGGCCCAGGAGATGTGCAGTTATTTACACACCAAGGTCTAGTGAGCTTTTGTAAAAGCCTGAGAAACCCAAGGAATGAACTCTTCAGCGCCACTGACAATGTCAGCAACACTTAAATTGCACCATCTCAGAAAAGACTTGAGGAGGCTGTTCACGTTTGTAAAAATTAGACTTCTTTATGTGTATAAGTGGTTTTTTGTTCTCTTTTGGTTTGGTTTTGGTTTTTCAAGACAGGGTTTCTCTGTGTAACAACCCTAGCTGTCCTGGAACTCACTCTGTAGACCAGGCTGGCCTTGAACTCACAGAGAGCCACCTGCCTCTGCCTCCCAAGTGCTGGGATTAAAGGTGTGCGAGCGGTTTAACGGCATGTGTGCATGTGCTTCACGTGTGTGTGGTGTCTGCAGACGTCAGAAGAGGGTGTTGGAAACCCTGAGCTGGAGCCACAGGTGATTGAGAGCCATCATCTAAGTGCTGGGAACTGAAACTGGGTCCTTTACAAGAGTAGTCAGTGCTCTTAACCACCAAGCCATATCTCTAGTCCCTTGCCTGACTTTTTAAACTTACTTTTTATCTTATGTATGGAAAAATTTTGCCTGCAAATATGTCTGCACCATGTGCACACAATATCCATGGAGGCCAAAAAAAGGCACTGGATCCCCAAGAATGGAGTTACAGATGACCGTGAGCCACCATGTAGGTTCTGGGAACCCCTCTCCTATGGAAGATCAGTCAATACTCTTAGCCACTGAGATAGCCCTCCAGCCTCTTGTCTGCTTTTTAAACAATAGTAACTTATCTTTACAACCAAAGGAAGTCAGAATGGAAAGGAAACTTGAAGTTCTTGGGGGTCTATCCCATTCTCTCTCTCTTCCACCATCCTACCCTTTTCATTTACGGATGAAGAAAGAAAGAAAACCAGACAAACAAAAACCCCATAGCAGCCATTCATGGACGTGTACACCTTTAATCCCAGCACTGGAAAGGAAGAGGCAGGGGGATCTCTGTGAGGTCAAAGCCAGCTTGGACTACACAGCAAGTTCCAGCCAAGGCACAGATAGGAGTAGTGACTGACAGTCACCACCCCGCCCCATGAGGGCTCTCTCACAACCCCACGGTGAGTGGGGACATGCTGGAGAGCCTGCGTCCACTAACACCTGACATGACACATTTTCAACAGCAAAGTCAGAGAACAAATCCCCCAAAAGGAGCACAGCAAAAAGGACAGGCAGTACAAAGGGTTCTGAGTTACAGACGGGCAGGATGTGCTGGGAATACAGCTGGCGGCTGGAGGTAAGGGTGGCACATGCTGTGTTTCTAATGCTAGCAGAGAGGATTTTAAGGTTTTCACTATAAAGAAATGACTCTTTGAGGAGACAGATATGCTACTCTGATCCGAATATTATCCATTCAATACATACATCATAAAACATGATGTGAGACCCTATAAATGTTCAACATTTAAAAAAAAAAACCATGAAGCTGTACATGATAGCTCATGCCTGTAATCCCAGCACTCGGGAGGCTGAAGCAGGAAGGCTAAAATCTGAAAAAACAGTGAACCTAGAAAAACTAGTGAGTTCCAGGCTATCCTGAGCTATATATAGTGACACCCTGTCTCAAAAAGGAAAAAAAAAAAAAGGTTGTGTATGGGTACTTATGCTTAAGAGCTCCTTAGTGTTGTAGCAGAGCACCCGACTTAGTGCCCAGTGCCCATGTCAGGCTACTCACAACTGCCTCTAACTCCAGCTCCAGAGCTGATGCTCTCTTATGGACTCGTGAGCACGTACACACAAATGATCACAAAATAATAAATCTTTTTTATAAAAAAACTTTAAAATAAAAACGAAAATGGCAAATCCCTTGAAAAAGATTTAAAGGTATAAATTATTTGTAAAGACTGTGTATGTTCACACATAAGCGCGTACCTACCTGTGGCTACGCATAATGCAGAGAGAGGAGGGTGTGGACTGGAAACATGGGTTATACATAGAAAGGGACCATCAGCTGGGGGCAAAGACTGAAGGTAGAATTTCTTCTGCATACCTCCTGTGAATTATGCTGTACATATATCCAACGTATTTTATTCACATGGACAAACTAAATTTTATTTTCATTTTCTTTCTTTTTTAAAAAGGGTATCACTATAGGCCAGACTGGCCTGAAACTTGCCATGCAGAGCAGGCTAGCCTTGAACTCACAGAAATCCACCTTCCTCATCCTCTCGGATACTGAGATAAAAGGCATGTGTCACCTACCATGTCTGACTGGATAAATTTTTAAAAACAGGTGTCTGGAGACAGGAACACAAAAACCTTGATCTTGAACACAGTCACTTAGAATAGTTACCCTTGTTTTCTAGAAGGGAAAAGCTAAGACAGAAAAGGTGCAAAGCTGTGCCTTGCACCTGAGACCGGAACAAGGCCACATTTCAAAATTCTAGCTTAACCCAGTGTGGCTGCAGCCACAGCAGTCAAGTGTAAGGTAGCTTTCTCTGAAACTGTTTTTAAAAGGTGAACACCTGTCCAATTTTGACACATCCTGGCTGCCCAACGGTTTCTTTCAGCTCTAAATGTCTGCTTCAGCAATCGACATGTTTCTAGCACCAAAAGAGAACAAACATGTGCTTTGTGACGAGGGATGGCCACCGCGTTCTCACACGGCCTGACGCGGAGGCAGCTCCGCTGTGGAGTTGCTGACCTCCGTCCCCAAAGGAAAGCCTCCTCATGGCACTTGAGCGCAGTGGGGCTCACTCTTCAGTCACAATGTTCCTTCAGGATTTTCTTTTACATCCTGAATCTTAAATTCATAACTGGAATAAAGGTTTATTGTTTAATATTCAAATTCCCCAAATTTAAAACACTCAGGGACACATCAGCATTTTAAAAAAGACCTCAACATTAAGCTGTACAAACACATTAGAACACTCTGTATCCTAATAGGTCAATATATAAATGATTTTGTCACCAACTATGTGTGTAGTTCAAATGCATGTGGTATTGCATACTCCTCCCCTGAGGAGCAGACCACTGCTAGACAGGCTGGAACCTAGCCCAGGCTCCCCTCCTTAACTCTACAATCAATGGGGAGAGCAGCCCAACTCTTGCTCAAGTACAAAGTACCAACTTCAGTCTACCATTCAAATGCACTGGTATAGTTATTAACTCTGATTACTTTTAAGTTAAAAAACTTTTTTACACAATGTTGGTTGCTGTCTGAAGGTAGAGTGGAAGAACAAACCGAGAAACTACTGAAAGACAATTGGTATGCTACCTCAATAATATTCTAAAATGTTCATACACTCATGGACTTTAATAATAATAAGATATAATAATAGGGCAAAACACTATAGATCAAGATGGTTTATCATTACTTTTTTCCCCTAGAACTGGGGATTGAATTCAGGGCCTCACACATACTAAGTAAGATACATCCCCACGAGTTATATCCCCAGCCTTTCATGTTACCGATGGATGGATGGATGGATGGATGGATGGATGGATGGATGGATGGATGGATGGATGGATGGACGGACGGACAGACAGACAGACAGATAGATAAAAGCAAGGGCTAGGCATGGTAGTCCATGCCTGTCATCACAGCACCTCACAGGTGTAGTAAGAAGAATCAGAGTTCACGGTCCTCCACGGACTCAGGTGAATTTGAGACCCTACACCTCAGAAAACAATACAAAAGTAGACAAACTTCATGATTGGGTGACATGTGCTTATTTCAATAACTGAGTATTATTCAAATGTTTATATTCATCTGAGAATTTCTCATAACATTTTTAAACATGAAGACATAAAGAGCTGATGTATATTTACAGCGAATGTCATCTTTAAGAAGAACAAAGGGAAGTCAGGGCACTGCCATGTGAGAGGGAAGCACAGCTCAATGGAGCAGCACTTGCCCAGCACATACCAGACCCCAGGCTCAATCCCTAACACTGCACAAAAGGGGGTGGGTGGGGAGGAGGAGGAGGGAGAGAGGGAAGAGGAGAGAAAGAATTTCAAAAATCACACAGCAGCACTATAAAAGGTGAAGGCCCTGTCACTCTATCTGATGAGTGCCCTGCCTGAGAGCAGGCACAAGGGGTAGAGGCTTGAATCTACTGGCCCCTCATGACATCATTCCCCTCTGCCTCACAGTCTGAGGTCTTGGTGCAGGCTGTCTCTCTCACTTCCCACAAATGCTACCTGGTAAGAGACATAGTTTCATGGAACTTACTTAGTGATAATTTACCCATCTTCTACATAAGGCCCTTCTAAGAAACTTTTTTTATAACTGTTTGTAACTCTCATGGTACAAAATTCTAACAATACATATGACACCTGGTTACTCTGTTACACCAGTCAGAAGAAATCACAGGCACTAGCTTCTATGTAAAAGCATGTGTGTATATACATGAGATATATATATTTATATATATAACATATATGTATGTTTACATATATGACAGAATGCTATACACAATTTCATAGCTTGCAATTTTAATTAAAATTAATTAATGTGGAGATGGAGAGATGGCTCAGCAGTTAAGAGTCTATACTGCTCTTGCAGGGGACCCGAGTTCAGTTCCCAGATCCAAGGGGATCTGGTACCTCGCACTTCCATGGGCATATGCACATACATACATTCATCTGCATATACACAATGACATACTCACAGATAGACATAATGTGAAATAATACATTTTAAATAAAGTTAATATGTCCTCAGAGAACACTCCGTATGGGCACATCTACAGAGCATCACCATTCTGCTCAATGGAGTCTGCTGTGTGGAAGCTCTAGGACCTACGCAGCTTATCTCCTACTGAGCATCTCCTCCTACAAAGAATATCACACTGCTTTCCTCTGATGGCTAAAAGTTGGACACCTTAGGGTCTCACTATCTAGACCAGGTTGGCCTCAAACTCACAGAGATCTACCTGCCTCTGCCTCCCAAGTGCTAGAATTAAAGGTGTGTGCCACCAGTGCTATTGTCCTTTTTTGTTTTGGGTTTGTTTTTTGTTTTTCAAGACAGGGTTTCTCTGTATAACCATCCTGGCTGTCCGGGAACTCACTCTGTAGACCAGGATGGCCTTGAACTCACAGAGATCAGTCTACCTGTGCCTCCCAAATGCCGGATTAAAGGTTTGTGCCACCATCTCCCAATTGCTATTGTTTATTCTTAACATAGCTGCTAGATTGAGACTATTAAGGCATCACTCCTCTGCCTAGAAATGATGATTTCCAATGTATTCAAAGTTAAGTACACAAACTTTTCAGGGAACCAGTATCTCCTACAGCACCGCATGGACTGTTGGTATAGTGACCATGCCTCCCATTACTGCCCACCCTCCCCACACAACAGGCTTCACTCTGTTCCTGGAATTTGATAGATATGATTTTCCTCAAGCACAAGTCCTTCCCTTTTCATAGAATTCCTTCTCTATAAAAATTCATGAGGTTTGCTTCCTCATTTTTCAAGTGTTTCTCAAAATGTCACTTTAGAGGGACCTTTCCTGATCATTCCATTTAAAAATTGCAATTTCCTGAGAAGTCTGTTGTCTTACTAGCTTCACACCACATTTGCTTTTACCTGGTTACCACCGTCTCCTGTAACAGGCTTCTTCTGGACCATTAACCAGCTCTCGAATCATGACACGGAGACTTATTACTAGTTATGAATGCTCAGTCTTTGCTTATGCTTGTCCCACCAGCTCTCATAATTTAATTTAATTTAATCTGTTTCTCTTCGTCTGTGTTTTGCCTCAGGGTTTTTTACCTTTCTTTCATTCTGTAGTCCTTCTCTGTGTCTGTCTGGCTGTCCTTGGACATCTCCTTCTCTTTCTCCCTTGTGCTCCCTTCTGGTTCTCCCTTTTCTCTTCTTCCAAGGCTAGATTCCTCCTACTTAGTCTCTCTGCCCACCAGCTCCGCCTATCCCTCTACTGCCTACCTACTGACTGTTCAGCTTTTTATTAGACCAATCAAGTTCCTTAGGCAGGCAAGGTGAACCAGCAACACATCTCTCCACAATTAAACAAATGTAACACACCTTTTCATAGTTCAAGTAATATTCCACAATCTCCCTTGCTCCTTGCGACTGGAATGTGAGCCCGGCAGAGGCAAGGACTTGGGGCTACCTGACGCGCTATGCTCCTCCCTTCTGCGCCAATTCTGTGCAGCAGTTCGAATGTCTTGCCTGGATGGCCATTCTGCTTTCAAGACAGGAGGTATGGCTCAGCACATGCCTTATTTACGCAAGGTTCTGTGATTCAGCACCCCTAAAATACATACATACATACATACATACATACATACATACATACATACATACATACATACATGAATAATAAAGACAAAGGAGCAATGACCAGAACTATGGTTGACTCAAAAATCACAAACCAAGAAGCCAGCTAGAGATTAAATAGTGTCTTCCAAAAACTTTAAATCCCTGAAGAAAGAAATTGAAGAAGACACCAGAAAGTGGAAAGACCTCCCATGCTCCTGGGTAGGCAGAATTAATATAGTAAAAATGGCAATCCTACAGAAAGTAATCTACAAATTTAATGCAATGCCCATT
>JAQHUG010000137.1:2100548-2114763 GCA_028555095.1 Dicrostonyx torquatus
CACGGGTGCACTAACACACGTGTAGTGAGTAGAGAATGTTAACACACGTGTAGTGAGTAGAGAATGCTACAGTTCACAACACGGGTGCACTAACATACTGCACAAAACAACTACTTTCAGGTGATGTGTACAAGACAGCCACAAAACAAATTTCCTGGTGAGCTTTGGGTCACCCCTGTGAGACAATGCACTACGAGCAAGCACAGCAGTGCCCACCTGTGGTCTCAGCACTTGGAAGTACGGTCAGGAGAGCCAGGACTTGTATAGGAAACACCTCACTATAATAACATGCAAGTATTTCAAAACTCTGTTTTGTTTTTCGATACTTGTAGCCCTGGCAGTCCTGGAAGTCACTCAGAGAGATCCGCCTGCCGGGACTAAAGGCGTGTGGGATTAAACACATCAGGACAGCTGTGTGGGTGAGAGCGCCTGCTTGTACAAAGCCTGACGGCATGCATTCGATCCCCAGGACCCACCGTGGAAGAGAGCAGAGATTCGTGGAAGCTGTCCTCTAATCTTTACACACCCAGACTTCAGACACACAGAAATTAGCACACACAATAATAAAAAAATAAAAATAAAAAAGCAAAAATCTGAAACACACCTAATACTAAACATTTTTGGCAAAAGATACTTAACCTCTATTAAGCCAACATTTAGGCAGACATGTAAACAAATAAATAAATGGAGTTCATAGTGCAGACAGAACTTGAAGAAGCCCCAATCCTCTGGTGAAAATGACAAGGTGGCCAGGCAGAGAACATGGCATCCATGGTTATAACAGGATCAGGGGGCTGGGCCTTCTTCTTGTCTTTTGATTTTCTGAAGCAAGGTCTTGCAATGCCGTCCACTAACGATGATGATGCCGTTAACTCCCTGCCTCAGCCTCCTGAGTACTCAGACTATGGGTGTGTGTCACCACACCCAGCTACCAGAATTCTTAAATGAATCAAAGGAAGAGCCAGGAAGCAAAATGGAAAGTGCAGGACAGAGGAGAGCGTTGTCTGTCTCAGGGCACTGCCTAGACAACGGGCAGCCGTCACCAAGATGACGGTACCTTACTTAGCCCTTGAAGTTCTCATTGGCCCCAGGCAGAACTACACCAAAGAACATGAATGGACTGTAGAAAGAACAGGACTTACTTTATATCCTTATAGCCTGATTCAGTTAAGACTTTGACTGGACCAGGATTACATGGCCCCACTTGACCTAAGCATGAACTTCAAAGGAAACTCTTCTCAGCTAACTGCTCAATTATTCATACCCATATCCATAATTAAATTAAAAAATTACAAAATATACAAAGAAATAGACCACAAAGGGGAGAAAAGGTAAGAAAAACAAACTTATAGATAAGCCAGCTGTTTTATTATTTATTTTGTTTTTCCCAAGATAGAGCTTCACTATGTAGCTCTGACTGTCCTAGAACTCACTATGTGGACCAGGATGGGCTCGAACTCAGAGATCTGCTTGTCTCTGCCTTCTGAGTGCTGAGATTAAAGGTGTGCACCACCACCACGCAGCTGATAAGGCAGTTATTAAAGCTATCAAATACTATAAGAGGCCTGGTGAGATGGCTCAGTGGGAAAGGTGCCTGATGTCAAGCCTGATGACCAAAGTTGTGTCGTGGAATATTAGCGTAAAATATGCTACATTTGTTTATGCTGTGGAATATTTGTTTAATGATGCAAAGATGTGTTGCCTTCTTTCTTGGGGGAGGAAGGTGATGGTACGAGACAGGGTTTCTCTCTGTAGTTTTGGAGCCTGTCCTGGAAGTTGTTCTATAGACCAGGTTGGTCTCTGCTCACAAGGATCTGCCTGCCTCTGTCTTCCAAGTGCTGGGATTAAAGGTGTTCACTACCACTGTCCAGACAGATGTGTTGCATTCTTTTATGTTGCATTTGTTTAACTCTGAAAAGCTGTTGCTTTGCCTGTCTAAAACACCTGATTGGTCTAATAAAAGAGCTGAACAGCCAATAATAGCTAGGCAGAAGAAAAGATAGGTGGGGCTGGCATTCAGAGAGAATAAATGAGAGGAAAAATCTGAAGAGAAGTAAAAGAACAGTGAGGGGGAGGGGAGAAGAAAGGAGAAGAGAGGACACCAGGCCACAGCCACCCAGCCACACAATCAGCCAAGGAATAAGAAGGAAAGAAAGGTAGATAGATTAGAGAAGGGCAAAAGCCCAGAGGCAAAAGGCAGCCAGGATAACTTAAGAGACACTGGCTAGAAACAAGCCAAGTAAGGCCGGGCTTTCATAAGTAAGAACAAGTCTTCGTGTATTCATCTGGGAGTTGGGTGGATGGCCGTCAAAGAGCAGAAAGTGAAAAAAAAAAAAAGTAAAAATAAGAATAAAAAAAATTAGAGAGTTGACTCCCAGGACCCACATGGTGGAACAGAGAACTGAGGGGAGTTCCCACAAATATGTTCCCACATGCATGCACAATACATGCATGAAATAAAACATTCCCCAAACACCCCTTAGGACTGCAGTTACGAATTTTGCTTTTGGTTGTGGTTCCGTATGTAGTGGATGGAGGCATGTACGTGTGAGTGCATTTTACCTAGGCCACAGTGGGAACGCCCCTGGAGCGGGAGTTAGAGGTGCTGTGAGCTGCCTGATGCAGGTGCGGGAATCAAACTGGGGTCCTCTGGAAGAGCAATACATCTCTTCACCACTGAGTCTTTTTTAAAAAGACTTTAAGAGTGTAGCATGCCTTTAGCCCCAGCAATCCCAAGGCTGAGGCAGGAAGCAGCCTGGCTTTTATAGTGAGGCCAACCAAGGAGGAAGTGGCAGAACAAAGAAGTTTACTAGAAAACTAGATTTGAAAGAAACCAAACATAAACCCTATAACTAAAATGCAATAATCACCAACAAGAACTCAGTGACAGCTGCGTTTCACAGCAGCTAGGACACAGCAGAGCAATTAGTAAACTGAAGATGTGTCCGTAGAGAGAATCACAGGGGACGGGCAACGTGGAACACAGCATTAAAAAATGGGATCTTAGAAAAGATCTATTATAAACATCACTGCAGTCCAAGAAAGGAAAGAGAATAAAAGCAAGGCAGACCAATATTGAAAAGTAAGATTGCTAATCTTGTAAAAGTTCATCAAAGGTAGATATTCCAAGACTCCATGAAACTTTATCTCAAAGACACATAGAAGAATGGGGTCCGGAGAGAAGGCTCAGCATTTAAGAGTGTGCACCTCTCTCGCTGAGGACCCACGTTCCCAGCACCCACCTGGAGGAGCTGATGCCCTCTTCTGGACTCCTTGGGTACCCACACTCATGTGTGAACACAGGCACATGCAGGCACAAGCACACACATTAATTAATTAATTAGAAAAATATTCTTAAAAGCAGTCAGAAAAGATAATGATTCATTAACTCTCAGAGGAATACAAAACTGACAAGTAACAGCAAACATGAGAAAATGAGCACGACACGCCCTCCAGGGGCTGAGAGCAGCCCAGCATGGAGGCACACTGTCTTTCCAGCACTTGGGATTCAAGGCCAGCATCAGCTACTTAGCAAGTTAGCAAGCCCTACCTGAGCTACACAGGGATGATTTGTCTCAAACAAAACCAAAAATCATTGCTGGGTGGTAAAAATGATGCAAAAAAAAAAATCAATGAAAAAAGAACACACAGCCTTGAAGCCTCTGCTTAAAAGACACTTTACTAATTGCAGAGGGAAATATAATTCATTAATGAAATGCCTGGGAAATGCCACCTCAATCAACATGTCAAGGTGAAATCACGAGTAATGGGGGGGGAAAAATCACCATCAATGTCATATACTTCCCCTTAGGAAAAAGCAACACTTTCTATCTGTAGATATCCAGTCATGAGGGACAACACAAACATCCAAACTGAAACACAGTGCACACAGAACTGCCCTAAATCCTGCCAACAAGGAAAAGTCACAGAAGACCAAGGAAGCCTAGGCAACACTGCTCTAAGTTAAAGGCAGTTAAGCGACTAAGATATTCCTCCACCACTGTGCTCGGGCAGCGCATGTAGTGTAGACTTTCTGCTCCTTTGTGCTACTATACTGTGTTTAGTCTTCACGGACAGCAGTGTGCCCCAGGCACACACTTCTAGTGTGCCTGTGAGGTACTTCTAGAGAGGCTAAACTGAGGAGGGAAAGATCCACTCTCACAGTGGGCACAGCATTCCAGGACCCTTGATACAAAGGGTCCAAGGAGAAAGCAGTGGATGGGTGCCTGTCTGCCTTTGCTGCTCCCTGGGCAAGTGCAGCTACCACTGACACAATCTCCACCTACAGATGTCAGATCCTAGCCTGGCTTTCTAAATTGGGCTGAATTGCAGAAACCCTCCACGCCTTTAACACAGGATTAGAATGCTGATACCTCCAGGTCCAGTTTTCTGCCTCTATAGCATGCAGACAGCCACTATCATGTAAGTCAATGTAATAAATGTTGTTATAATATACATCAGTTCTATTGCTTCCGTTCCTCTGGGAAACCCAACAGAAAACATCATAGAGGGCATTATTAAGACAACTGACTAAATCTAAACAAGGTGTGTGTGTGTGTGTGTGTGTGTGTGTGTGTGTGTGTGTATTTAGAAACAGAAATGGTCAAGAGATGAAGTAATATTAATATTTTTGGAGTCTAGATGACAGATAATGGGAATTCTTTATACTATTAGAATTCACTTAAAATATTAAGTATTGAAAAGCACTCCAAACTAAAAGATTTTTTGAAAAAGAAGATGGGGCTGGAGAGGTGGCTTGGAGACTAAGAGTTGAAGCATTGATCTAATTAATCTTTATCAATAAAAAAATGCAGAGTCGAATATTGGGGTAAGAACCTGAAAGGTCACAGAAGCAGGGAGCAGCTGCCAGTCACCTCCTACCTCTTCTGTTCTTCTGTCCAAGGGACCGAGATCCTCTCTCAGGCCTGCCTTACTACTTCCTGTCAACTCTCTGTCTACAGTCCTCTAAATGTCTATGATCAGCTAATGGTTAGCTCCACCCTCTGGATCCTGGCAAGCTTTATTTGTCAGAACACAAACACAATATCATACGTTTCTGCCTTTTGTCTAAATAAAAAGCAAAGATTTTAGCTAACATACTAAAACTATATGTAAGTACAATAACTATATGCAAATATATAAGCAATGTTAATGTAATATTAATTATATTAACAATGTCCAGTCCATTTGCATTTGATAAATTCAGAGAAGATACTCCATTATCTATCCTATCTTGGTGAGTCCTAAGTTTTGTACCTAATTCTCTTTCTATCCTAACTTGCATTACCAACCCCAAACTATCTTTTTATGTCTTTCAATCTTATACACTACACACCTCTTTTGTGAGTTTCTCTTCTGAATTTGGTAACAACAAAAAACTATAACTAATTAGTCTTCAACTCCATCAGAGACCTGAGAAGGATATAATATTACCTGAGTAAACAGGAAGTGCAAAGCAAACAATTTCAAAACCAAAGATGTGAACAGAAACAGCTGGCTGCCTGGAGAGTCACCCAAGGTTCCTCTGTAATGTTGGGGCACCCATCTCTGGGCTGCAGGCCTAGAATATCTCACAGATTTTTCTGTGAAGCAGAATTTTTGAAGGACTGTCCCACTTTGTCTTGACAAAGTTCTGCAGTCTTTCTTTTGTGTCCTTCTTGTCCAATTTGGGCAGCATACGATAAGTAGTCGAGTCAAGGGTAGTTTCTTGCCCAATGGCTAATTTTTGTCACAAAGAAACTCCATTTGGCTAACACAGTAAAACTTCATCTGGAATTTCTTTGATGCTCATCATCTTCTCTGAAGTATATTGGTGCTACCAGGAGCAGACATGTCTCATTATCATTAAAAAAAAATCTTAAGTTATTAAAACATCTTAAACGTTATATTCTGTAGATCTCTGAAATGTTTGAAGGCTACCTGTCTATCTAAAATATATCTGTCTGACCTTGAAAACATACCTAATATGACTATAAGTTTAACTATAATAGGTGACTAACTACTAACTTGCATTTATTATTCTAAATAGTTTGTAATAATAACTTTCAAGGACTAAAATTTTACATTACAATGTTAAATCAGCTGTATAGGTACAATACCTTGAACAAGAGTAGAGATGTATGTACATTATGTTCTAACAAAAATAACCTTAAATTTATACCAATATACAAAATCCATACCAATACTAAATATTTAAGACTAGTAGTTGCTTTTTTGGTTTAAAAGTAGATTCAAGCCAGGCGGTGGTGGTGCACACCTTTAATCCCAGCACTCGGGAGGCAGAGGCAGACGGATCTCTGTGAGTTCGAGACCAGCCTGGTCTACAAGAGCTAGTTCCAGCGCAGGCTCCAAAGCCACAGAGAAACCCTGTCTCAGAAAAAAAAAAAAGTAGATTCAATAATCTACCCCTTTATGTTATCATTTCTAAAGAGTGATTACTGATGTTGAAATGGGTGTGGGTTCAATTCCCAGCACCTATATTAGGTAACTCCAGTTCCTTGGATCTGGTATTCTCTTCTGGTCTCAAGGGACACTGCACACAAACAATGCACATGCAAACAAGAAACACACTCATAAACATAAATAAAATAAAACTTTAAAAAGACTAGAGGAGTTCTCAGCAACACCATACTTGCCTAGCATGTTTGAAGCTCTAGGTTTGATCCACAGCAACAAAAAGTAAAGAAACTGAAAAAAGAAAAATTGTTTTCATACAAACACTAAAGAATTAATCACTTGCAGGCCCCTCCCCAATGAACCACTAAAAGAATGCATCAGACATAAGGAACATGATCCTACATGGAAGCATGAAAATATAAAAAGTATAAGCTCAAAGGAAAGAGCACATATAAATGAATATTGACTGTATATAATGATAATGTATTCAGGGTTAAGGTCTACACAGTACTACATACACCTGTGAAGATCACTACACCAGCACGGAAGGACAGACGGAATGGAAGTGCTCCGAAGCTGGGGCCCATGCCGTGGCTCAGCAAGTGAAGATGCCTGCCACTAACCTTACAAGTTAGCCTTTGATCCCCACACATGCACTGTGGCACCTGCACACCTATTCCAAATAAATAAGTAAATGTAAAAATGAATTAATGAATGAAGCACTCCGAGGCACTGGCATCGCTGGCAAGTGGTGGTCCTCACGCACACACACTACAGGAAGCCAGTGCCGAGCGGCTCTCTAGGGCAGTCATTCTTCAGCAGTGTGGGCTTCTGCACTCTTCGGGTGAATGAGAGATCCCAAAGAACTGCTGTTACAGAATACACAGTGCTGACCCTCCACTGAAAATCAGAACTCAAGCCTGAGCCATGCATAGCAGTGCACACCTGTCAGGACACCATTCAGGAGGATGAGGCAGGAGGAGGATCATTAGTTTGGACAAGTCTAGACTACAAACAGAACTACAAAGAAAAAGTTCTTAAATGTTACTCAGAAAGATAAATGTTGTTAAGAATATTGGGTTTTGTCACATGATCATCTCACTAGATGCTGAAAAGCCTATGACAAAATACAACATCAGTTCATCATAAAGGTCTTGGAGATAGCAGGAATACAAGGAACATACCTAAACATAATAAAGGTAATATACAGCAAGCCCACAGCCAACATCAAACTACATGGAGAGAAACTCCCAGCAATCCCACTGAAAACAGAAACAAGACAAAGTTGTCCACTCTCTCCATATCTATTCATTATAGTTCTTGAGGTCCTAGCTAGAGCAGTAAGACAACAAAAGGAAATCAAGGGGATACAAATTGGAAAAGAAGAAGTCAAACTCTCACTATTTGCTGATGATATGATAGTTTACATAAGTGATCCCAAAAACTCTACCAAGGAACGTCTACAACTCATAAATACTTTCAGTAATGTAGCAAGATACAAGATTAACTCAAAAAAATCAGTATCTCTTTATATTAAAGATGATAAATGGGCTGAGAAAGAAAACAGAGAAACATCACCCTTCACAATAGTCACAAATAGCATAAAATATCTCGGAGTAACTCTAACCAAACAAGTGGAACACCTGCATGACAAGAACTTTAAATCTTTGAAGAAAGAAATTGAAGAAGACACCAGAAAATGGAAAGATCTCCCATGCTCTTGGGTAGGTAGAATTAACATAGTGAAAAGGGCAATCTTACCATAAGCAATCGGCAGATTCAATGCAAAGCCCATTAAAATCCCAGCAAAATTTTTCATAGACCTCGAAAGAACAGTACTCAACTGAAGTTTGTGGCAGTCTTCCTGAATCTGCCTCCACACACCAGAATTACAGATATGTAAGTATGTACCACCCCACAGAATTACAGATATGTAAGGATGTACCACCCCACAGAATTACAGATATGTAAGGATGTACCACCCCATTCAGCAAATAACATACAAATGATACAGAGTGATTTTCCCAGAAGAGGAAGGATGAGGAAGTGCTTAGCAAAAAAAGTTTGCAAATAACTGTGGTGCTGTGGTAATCCAGAAGGATTAAGAGTTCCAGGTCACTGTCAATCAAGACTGAAGATTTGACTGAAGAGATAGGTCAGTAAATACTGCTAAGCAAGTACTGAGTTCTACTCCTAGTACCCCACGTCCATGGCTCACAACCCTGTAACTCTAGCTCCAAGAATCTGACTCCTCAGGTCAACACCAGCCCCTGCACATGTGTATACACATACAAAGACACACACAAACAGGCATACACATAATTAAAATAAATCTAAACAAAATATTTCTTAAAAAGACTTAGAACAGCCTGGGCTAATGAGATCATAACTCACGTAAACTATAAAAATAAAAATAAATGTATGAGAAACAGCATATTTAGGAAGTCCATATTTTTTCTAACTTCAAAGAAAAAGTCAATTAAAGCAAAGTTCCCCCACTGAATGCTAAAGGTTAGAGTGAAGGCTGCTGGGTAACAAGCTAACACCAGCTCAGAGAAGCCCTTCTTAGACTAAACGGATCTGCTAATCACCTCGATAACCAAATGGTCACATTAGTATCACAGCAGCAGAGAACTCTGACATTCCTTCCTTGTAACATTGTACAGTAATGAGTATGTAACATTACTTATTAAGTATTTTGCCAAAAACATGTGATCTCAATCTTATGAAATGGGAACAATGAGACAAGCCCAGAATAGTCAATAAACCAACTTGATTTCTCAGATACATCAATGGCAACTAAAGCTACAAAAGTCAAGAGGGCAGGTCTCTAGAGCGAGCAGGGAAGCTCTAGCTGTGACCCCTGGCTGTCTTCTGGAATGAAGAGCTACAAAAGAAACTTGGGGACAATTAGGGAAATTTAAGCATGAAATATATACATATATACGTATACACATACACACAAACCCTCCTGAAATGATATATATCAGGTACTTCATGAGATTCATTAATTTTTTTCTGTGATATGTGAAGTGATTATTGGGAGAACATCCTTATTTGATGAGGTATATGCTGAAGTAATTAAGAGTCATCATAATGTCTACAAATCCCTTTCAAATGGCCATTGAAACATGCAACATGAATGTAGATGCATGTACAGAGAGAAGACAGATAAGCATATATGGGAAAATATCAATCAGAAGAAACAAGATAAAAGTTATCTGGGTGTTCTTGCAGGGTTCCATTTTTCTGTGAATTTGAAACTATTCAATATTAAAAGATTAAGGAAGTCAGGTTGATGACGCCAGCACTGACACTCAGACACTCAAAGCCGCCTTTTACAAAGAACAAGTCTGAAGTTAGTCTGGGTTATGTGATGCCTATCAAAGAAAGAGAAAAGGCAGCTGGAAAGATGGCTCCCTGGGTAAGAGCACTTGCTGCTCTTGCAGACAACCTAGGATCAGTGCTCAGCACCCATCGTCTGTAACTGCAGTTCCAGGGCCTTCTTCTGGCGTCCACAGACACTGCATGCACTGAGTGTACATTCACACATGCAGGAAAAACACTCATACACACAAAATGGAAACAAGTAAATCTTTTTTTATTTTGTTTTTTTTTTTTTTTTTTTTGAGAGAGGGTTTCTCTGTGTAGCCCTGTCTGTCCTAGAACTTACTCTATAGACCAGGCTGGCCTTGAACTCACAGATTTGCCTGCCTCTGCCCCACCCCCAAGTGCTAGCTAGGATTAAAGGTATCACCACCGCCAGGAGTAAAAAAAAAATCTTTTAAAAAGGGTGGGAAGGGTCCACAGAGGGGTACTGGTGTCAGGTTGGAAAGAATCCAAGCCCACAGGCCTTGACCCAAAGTGCTGATGCAGGGAACCAAAGCTGAGAGCTGAGCAGGGTCTTACTACTTGCCCTGACCAGAAAAGATGAGATAGGAAGACCAGCGCCTACTCCATAGTTACCAGAGTGAGGTGAAGAAAACATTCACTGTCCTGTGGCCATCACATGGCACTAGTAAAGGCAACAGATGCCCAACAACATAGGAACTGCCATGGTTAGGTGTCCTAGTGAGGCCAGGCCTCCAGGTCTGTATCATAAATTATCACTTTGGACACCACCATTTCCTGTAGAAAAGCTTGCCCTTTTCTGTCAAGATTCGGCACTGATGCTGAGCCCGTCCACAGTCCTCTCAGTGCAATGGTTTTGCTTTACACAGGAGACTAAGTCACCTGTATCTGCCAAATGAGTGTAGGAAAAATCCCCACTGTTCCCCGGCTCTTCTGCTTGACAACACAGACCACAGAAATAACATGGACTTTCTCACTGAAAAAAAAGACGGCAAGGAGCACATTAAACAGTCTGGTCAAAGGACAAATACCTTGTAGAAATAGTTTTGTTTGTTTGTTTGTTGTTAACTCTTTTTGTGAGAGAGGACTTTGAAAAGTCTAGGGATCCTTCTGGAATTATGCTTTTATGGTCTTAGGCCCTTCGTCTCTAGGCAGGAGGCAGCAGGGTCATGCCCATTTACTACCTTGAACACTCATGCCCAACACAGTTATGGACAGTCTAGCAAAAATAGTGTTGCCTTGCCACTGAGAAATCCTACGAGAACCAGTGTGGTCATTAAGACATCACAAAGAACATGAAAGGGTAACTGTAAAAGCGCAGAAATCAACAGCTTTCCAAGTATTAGCAAAGAAGAGAAAATATAGTGGAAATAAAGGTCACAAAACAATAATAATAAATTTTAAAATACTTAGGATTAAAGAAAATGTGTAGGAGCTAGGCAAGAATTCGGCCAAACCATCAACAGGAAACAGTTCACTTGAAAGAGACCTCACTTCCTCGGAAACAAAGGCTGCAATCTGCAAAGACGTCACTCCTGCCCAAGGTAATTTCCATATTGAATGTAATTTTAATCAGAATTCCAAAGAGATTGATTGGCAAAGGGCAAGGGGAGGAAGAGCATCAAGAAGAGAAGATACGGGGCTGGAGAGATAGCTCAGTGACTGCAGAGGACCTGGGTGTCATTCCTAGCACCCACATAGCTCACAGCCATCTGTGACTCCAGTTCCAACTCTTCTGGCCTCTGCAGACACTGAATGCATGTAGTGCACAGACATATATGCAGATAAAATAAAAATAAGAAGGGTTACAAAGATCCTTTCACAGGAGAGACTGAGAAAGGAACTGTAAATGCCAGGGCTATTCTCAGCAGCAGCAAGGACAAAGCAGGAAGTAACAATCTATAACAAAAACACTGGCCCATGAGCACAACAGACAGGGACATCAACGAATGAGAACATTCAGAACACAAAGTGACACATCACTAAGCGGTACCGGAACTATCGGATTGGTCACCAGGAAAAATAAAGTTATAGTCCCTGCTGCTCAGCTAATAACAAAATAAATTCCATCAAAGAAAACTGGAGCCACAAAAGAAAAAGGGAGGCAAATATGTTCACGTCCTCAGAGTGTGGGAAGGTTTTTCTCTGGTTTCAACCAAAACAAGGAACTATGAACTTGATAGTCTGGAAGTTTAAGACCGGTGCTGGGGAGCAGAGCTGAGGTGAAGGGTACACACCAGCACAACCTTTCCAAAGGTCAGGAAAGTGGCACATATTAAAATGAAAACAAATCCATTTCCTTTAACCCAGAATTAGCAACTTAGTTTTTACCCTAAAAGGGCAATCACAAAAGTAATACCTGTTTCTCCAAAGAATGCTGCTGTAACAGAGAAAAATGACAATAATCTGGATGTTCTTCAAGAGGGCTGGTTAATATAAATTATGGCACATATTTTCTGTCCAACACTGAGCATTATTAAAACTGGCGGTAGAGATCTGTACTTATAGACACAATGTCTGAGAAACAGTGCCTAGCAAAAAGAACGAGCAGAAGAGGCAAAATCTGCAAAGATTTGACAAAGGAAAGAAAGATCCAACAGCCCCCAAAAAGGCAAAAGGTGAAGGCTCCTCCCAGCCTTTCATTTGTGCCCTTGCACTGGCCCAAACATCAAATTCTTCCAGATACCCTAGTCTCTCAGTCTCTAAAACGGTAATTCCAAAAACCCAGCAGTGCCATGCTCATGCCCTGTGCTGTCCCTGGGGTTCGCTGGTGTCTGTGAAGTATGCTGCTGTACCAGGTTATTGCAACAGATTTTCCATCAGCCTCACCAGGTCTTTAAAGTTCTTAGGCAAAACTAAAGAACTTTAGCTGAAATGCCCCAAAGACAAGCAGGCCAGGTAACAAGGAAGCTAGCTGTAGGAGAAACATCCCAGCAACCTTCTCCCCACCCCCATACCAGGTGCAGTGCTGGCAGCAAGGCTAAGTCAGAGTTTCATCAGCAGTCTCCTTGGGATGAGGTCATCACATCCCAACTACCTCTAGTCCTCCAGGGGGACGATTATCACGCTGTCACCAGTGTCCCCAGGGCTCCTTATTAGTCTAATAGAAACCCTTCATGCTTGCATAAAGACTGACAGAGACTGTGAGCTTGAAATGAACTTGTATGTATAGCACCCCTACCCCAGGGCCTAACAAGGGGTACAGCCCATCTTCTGGAATCCTGATGGCAGCTGCCAGGCTCTGGGGATGTCTAGGGAGAATTGGAGCAGCTTCTGGTGGCGGGGGTGGGAGGGCAGTATACGAACAACACCTCAAACCATAGCCAGGAGCCCTGAAAACAGAGGTGATGTCACTAAAGGGCAGATGGGACACAGCTAATCCCTACCATTTCATATAAGAACAAACATTGTGACACGGAACTGGCAACCTCTCAGCAAGGGGTGGCACGAGATGCTGGTGGATGCTCCACAATGGTCTCCCAAGCCACATCTCTGTCCAGCTCACTGTAATGCTGGCTGTGGGCGCTATATCAGTAACATGGGATGCTCTGTCCCCAGAGGTGAGGCCGAGCACCACCTTCCAGACTATTCCACTTTACTCAGCTCACAGTTACTGTGTCTCTCTCTCCCTCTATAGTATCCTGTCTCTCAATCTACTACTGTGTGTCCCATGCGGCCAGAATGAAGCAAGTTCTACCTATATGATGCAATGACCAGCCACAGGTGAGATCCAGGCTTTTCTGAAAACCTAATGAACAGGCAGCAGCAGCTTGTGTGCTTCTTGACAGCACACAGGTGCTGGTAAATAGCCCCATGGGTGTCCTGGGAAACTCAGGCAACAGCCCCTCCCCCTCACACGAACACACTCTCAGAATTAGGTGCACATGCACACACTCTCAGAATCAGCGTGCATGCACACACTCTCAGAATCAGGTGCACACGCACACACTCTCAAAATCAGAGCACATGCACACACTCTCAAAATCAGAGCACATGCTCACTCTCTCAGAATCACTGCACCCGCACACACTCTCAGAATCAGTGTGCATGCACACACTCTCAGAATCAGGTACACACGCACACACTCTCAGAATCAGGTACACACGCACACACTCTCAGAATCAGGTGCACACGCACACACTCTCAGAATCAGAGCACACGCACACACTCTCAGAATCAGGTGTACACGCACACACTCTCAGAATCAGGTGTACAAGCACACACTCTCAGAATCAAAGCACACGCACACACTCTCAGAATCAGGTGCACACGCACACACTCTCAGAATCAAGTGCACATGCATACTCTCAGAATCAGAGCACACTCACACACTCTCAGAATCAGCGCACACGCACACACTCTCAGAATCAGCGCACACTCTCAGAATCAGGTGCACACGCACACACTCTCAGAATCAGGTGCACACGCACACACTCTCAGAATCAGGTGCACACGCACACACTCTCAG
>JAQHUG010000137.1:2114798-2167402 GCA_028555095.1 Dicrostonyx torquatus
CTCAGAATCAGGTGCACACGCACACACTCTCAGAATCAGGTGCACACGCACACACTCTCAGAATCAGGTGCACACGCACACACTCTCAGAATCAGCGCACACGCACACACTCTCAGAATCAGCGCACGCGCACACACTCTTCACACCTTGCCAGCTCTTCCTGGAACCTCAAGAACAGATCTAACCATTCTCTTCCCCAAGGATTAGAATTCCAGCTTCAAACTTGCAACTTCTTGTCTCTCACACACAGAACACAGATAGGTTAGATGTTGCTGCTTAATTACTGTAATGAGAGGTGCTTTGGGGGAGGGGCCTCTGCAAACATTCATTTTTCCCTGTCCTACCTTACTGTGAAAATCATGGCTCAACAGTATTTCCCCATAATTCTCCCTCCCCTCCCCCCACCTCCCCATGTGCAGGGAAGGAAAGAGATTCTTCAGTCAGTGTCCCAACATTCCCAGGTGAGTGGATATCTGTACCAGTTTCCAAACTATTCTTTTAAACCGGAATGTTAACTGCAGAAAAGAAGCAAGGCCAGGGATGGTGTCTCAGATCTGTAATCCCAGTTCTTACACTGAGGCAGGAGGACCAAGAGGTCAAAGTCATAGAAAGTGAACTATCAGCACCACCCTGGTCTGAGGGCAGGGAAGTCCTCTACGTAGTATTGGGAGGGAGGCGCCAGCTCCAGAGTTGGCCAGCACAAGCTCTAGAGCAGCCCAGAATGCTGCGTTCTGTGAAAAAGCTGGACAAGGAGGCTAAGCAAGATGGCTACAACAGAGATTTGCTTTGAATTGCGCTTAAGTCTTAAAAGTGTACAATCTGCATGCTTTTCACTGCAATCCTATGGGCAACCCGAGTCCTACCTTCTGGCCTGGGATGCAGCTCGTCAGCAGCCGCAAACACAAAAAAGAAAAACCTGAGCACAGACCCAGGGCTAAATACTCTGTCTGAGCTGGAAGAGCAAAGAGGAAAAGTAAAGGGTGAAAGATGCTTCTGTTCCAGCCTCTGCAGGCTGACTGAGAGTCAGGATCACCCCATTCACTGGCTGTGCGCAGCTCTGAGATCTCCCAGGAAGTCAGTTAATGGACTGTCTTTTTCATCCTTTGTAGTCTCTGACCTTTAGGCTCTGTACCCCTGAGCCACACATTTTTTCCTCCCAGACTCTATGGATTTAAAAGCAAAGCAGTCCATCTTTTCCAGAACACCAAGGCACAAACAAGGTCAGGTAACCACAGCGCAGCACCTTGCATGGAGGATCTGAGCAGCGAGCCAACTGACTGTCTCAGAAAGCCAGG
The DNA here is from genome assembly GCA_028555095.1 of Dicrostonyx torquatus. Lineage (NCBI taxonomy): Eukaryota > Metazoa > Chordata > Mammalia > Rodentia > Cricetidae > Dicrostonyx > Dicrostonyx torquatus. Next base: position 2,116,094 of record JAQHUG010000137.1, read on the forward strand.
GAAATGCAGACATGACACAGTCAAAGAGGGAAAAGAGTGGATGAGAAGGGCAGACAGGAGCTCTGCAGGAGCTGGGCGGTCAGTGTGCAGCGGGACAGCGTCTGAGAACTGTGCTCTGATACTGTGGGACCCTCCCATGGCAGAAGGGGCAGCTTCATCAGGAAACTGAGTGACAGCTTGTCCGAGAGAAGCTACTTCTAGATAAAGTAACACTTGCTTCACAAATGTCATCATCTCTTTCTTCAAGATTTCAGTGAAAACACTTAGCAATGCACGGGTGAAGTGAGCAAGGCCCACAGTCACAGTATAAGCAGCTCAGCACCAGGGTCTCCCCAGGACTTCCCTCCCCCTCCTCACTCTCTGACCCATCTTGCTGTCTTTCAGTCATCACTCTTCATGCCTAGCTGCCCCCAACCCTGAAAGCCCAACATGACACACCTCTACACAGAAAACTTGCCCACTGTCCACATAATGAAATCCAAACACCTGAGCTAATAAAAACGGTCTCCCACTTAACAGGCTGTTTTCAAAATCTCTTGCCTCAGACTCTGTCTCCTTGCATCCTCTACGGGGACTAGTTACTGTCCCAAATCTGAAAGACAACTAATCCTGGAGGTCAGAAACGAGGGTGACCTCTCTAGGAAGGCATCTTTTAAAGCTGGCCAAGCATCCCCTACCCTGCACCCCAGTCCTCCCTGGTTCTGTGCCTACTACATACCACAAACCCTACAACTGACGTTCATATTCTCGGTGCTGAAGACATACGGTGAGGCAGGAGGGAGAGGGCGTCTGACAAATGACCAGTGACTAAATGAAGAGATGCGTTTTCCGCAGCCTCACATTGCTGTGTGCTCAGCTCTCTGGGAACAAGCACATGACACAAATTACACGGATACAGACACTGCAGACAAAGGAACAGGAGAAGGAACCCGGAGGCAGAGTCTAAAGAGCACAGCCATTTGAATACTGAGGAGTCACGCACATTTGCAATGTAACTTTCTGGGGTGTTTCGTTAGATAAAATTAGTTTGTATTCCTGGCACCACAGTGGTCTGCAGGCAAGTGGAGCTGCAGAGAACTAAAGGAAAACTGGTTGGCGATGATAGTTTTGCGATGAATCATTCACAAGTGAGCAGCTGAGAACTGGCTGCACTGTGTACTCTTGGCTCCGTGAAATCCTTTTAAACAAATACCCACCATTTCCCCAAAACAAATAGGGCAATTATGGGAAAGCCTTGTTAGTGTTCAGCAGTATCCGTGCTGCACGTTCACTGCCCTGGAACCACCTCCATCTAACTAATCCCTGGCCCGCAGTGCACTGGGTGGGGACAAGGCTTCCTAATGCACCTGCCTCAGCTCGGCATAATGGCTTCAAGCTAATAAGCTCTGCTTCCTAGAGGTTCGACTCCTGAGGAGGGATCTTAAAGGTGAGGCACAGCAAGCGGTGCAGGAGAGAGTGAATTTAATTTGTTTAACATCATAAAAAGGGACATTTCCACATGGACAGCAAGGACATGAATATCATGTGTGTATGGCAGAATTATAAACGCATTTTTGGTGAAATTCAATAAAGCTGATTCTACTGCATAAGGTCAGCAATTTACTGTAAAAAATGATATGATTGCAACTTTTAATATAACCCATGTATTTGCCGCAAGATGCTCTAGAAGACCGTAATGTAACCATCCGACCTCTCCTCAGGAGCAGAGATCGCCCGCCCCGTTTACCCTTCATGGTCCTGATAAGAGCAACCACACAGAATAACAGCATCAACAGCATTTCCTTACCAGCTACTCTCTCCAAGTCCAAGAGCTGAGACTGGGGCCATCACAGAAGGCAAAAAGAATAAAACCCGCTACAACTCAACAGAACCATCAAGGTCACCTTCTAGTCACCACCCTAGCAGTAACACTGGAAATGGCACAAGGGAAACCCAGCTTTCCCAGACTCCACACCTAATAATGTCTGAGAGAGAGCCCAGTAGGTGCGAGTTGACAACGCACTTGGACACCTTAGGGCCGGTATGTGTCACGTGCTCACAGTTTCAGTACTTGTGAGACGAGGCAAGAGTTCAAGCCTCCTCGGCTACATAAAAAGTTAGAGGCCACTATGGGTCTGTCTTTGAAGAAAAAATTAAAAACAACAAAAGCAACAGAGAAAAAAATCAGATATCTCAGTAATGACAGAAACTGGTTCCTCACATTAGGGACGCCTTTCAAGTACCTATGGCTATGAAGACAGCCCCCTCCCCCAGACAGGGTTTCTTTGTGTAGCCCAGGCTGGCCTTGAACTCAGAAGTCCACCTGCCTTTGCCTCCCAAGAGCTGGGATTACAGGCGTGCTCCACCACGCCCTGCTATGGAGACGTTTGAGGAAATGAGTTCTCCTGAGGATTAAATGAGTGATGTGGGAGACACTTTTAAACTCTGACAGAAAACACATATGCTGGGGGCTGACCCCACCTGCATCATCCCAGCTCAGGCTAGTTTATAAACTCCAGTGGCGCCTATGATCCCACTGCCAGGCTCTTCAAGGTATGAACCATTATGTCCCCCGTGTTCTTGACCGGGAACCCTTGGTGGCTTGGCCTGGGCAATGTTAAGGATTCCGTGCCACTAAACTTTCTCAGAACCCATCTTCTGGTGGAGGCTGCTTCCGGTCATGCTGCAGTCTGGCTGCTCTCAAGGCCAAAGCAAGCCCCTTTCCTGAGCTGGAGTCGGAGCCTGCTGACCTCTCGGCCCAGCAGTGACATGATGACCATCGTGGCCGTAGCAGAGCAGCCCCACCCCCACTGCCTTCCATTTTGATGCCTCTCTCCGCTTTCACTATTCTGCTTACTTGTTCAGATCTCTGGAGGAGCCTGTTTCTACCCCACATCTGTCTGTTCTATTCACCAGGGCAAGCAGAGTGTCTTGTGAGGTACCCCCACTCAATCAATACCTGTTAGGTGGGTGGATAGATGGACAAATGGACAGGAAGAATCAGTTAAAATCAGGCAGAAAGGTCTTCCAAGGAATAGCACTATTTTTGCCATTATAGTCTCCTCTTTGCAGGACTGTTTAAAGCAGAGCCTTTGATTAGAAAAAAACCTAAGTAAATATCAAAAATCATGGAGCTCCATATTTGTTCTCTTTCAATTACATTCTGTGCAAATCATATCCATGCGTAAGTTAAACTGACTCCTAACTGCCTCTTCTTCAAACTCAACCTGTGTTCTTTTGGCCAGGACCCCAAGCTTTGCAATTAGAGTAATATAATTCACAATTCCATTTGTGACTCTCAAGCTGGAAAGGGTTTGTCTTTGTTCTTCAGCTTCGTGCACTGACAGTGAGTGGTAAGGTATTGTTCTTGTCGGTCAAGAGTAATGGTACAGCTTGAAGCCACAGCAGTAGGAGGGTCGCATTCCCACGCACTTGCGCTTTCCCTGACTGAAAAGATGACATTTATTCGGGTGTGATATTTAATTTATCACAGAGGGTCAAGATGGTTGTTTTTTTTTTCTGAAATACCATGATATGATAAACTTCAACTTTATGAATGAAAGCCTTTGTAACCATTTAACAAACTCAAAAGTGTACAAAATTTAAAGACCAGCATCTCACTAAAGACAATCTAGTCAACAATCTAATTACAGAAAGATTACTTTAAAGGGGCTTTAAAACTAAAAGGAATAATTAACAACAGAGATAGCGCTGTCCCAAGCCCCTATATTTGATGACAGAGGCAAGCCCTGAGAAGACAGGCTCCTGTGATGATGGTGTAAACCAGGTGCTCTGACGCTCAAAGTCTGGAGGTGTCCAACTCTGTCAGTTTAAATATAAGCTTGTGTGGTCCATCCCTCTATGCACTGAGGACTTCAACTGAATTGCTTTTGCCCACCTCAAAAAGGAGAAGGAAATAAGATTGTGCTACTACACAGCCTGTGCTGAAGCAGGAGGATCACAAGTTCAAGGTCTGCTTGGCCACCTAGTGAGTTGGGAGCCAGCCCAGGCAACTTAGTAACAAAACAAAATTTAAAAGGCTAGATATAACTCAATCATAGAGCACTTGCTTAGTGTGCAAAGTCCAGGTTTAATCCCCAGTGCTACAAACAGTAGTAGTAAACAAATAATTAGCATAACAATAAATCTGGTGGATGAAAAACACAGCAAGCTAGCAGTAAAAAATAAATCTAAAATCACGAGGCACACTGTCTTATGCCCCACAGACACAGCCACTAGACACATACACGCACACCAGCAAAACATACTTTTATAAGGCACAGGTACAAAACCTTGATTAAACAATGATGGGTAAATTAATAAATACCATCCAAAGTTACTTTTAAGTCTAGTTGCAGTCCAACCAATGTATTTTTCAACAGATGTTGCCTTAGGATATACCCTTGCCTTTCACTCCCAGCAGACCCACATACTGGGAGCCTGTCTCCTCACCTCCTCTTAGCAGATCAGCAGCCTTAAGACTTCCTTTTGAGAGGCCAGGTAAGTATGACAAGCTTTCTTAAAGTCATCTTTAAAATCCAGTAACAGTGACATCAATTTGTATCCCTCCAACAGACTAAGGATTCAATCTATAGTTTTCATTCGTTACTGAATCAGTACCTCTGATTGAAACGGTTCCCTTCCCTCACATGCACGCCACAGGCTCTGTGCTGAAAACACGATTCCGCCTTCTCCTTGGAGGCTGTGTATCTAAATGGCTTCAAAACTCCCAAGCTGAGCTTTCTGTGAGCAAGGAGCCTGTGGGTAAACATGCTTGCGCTGTCTGAGGAGGGCATTTTCTATCTCTAAGTCTTTTTCTCGTCCTGACTTCTCCTGTGTCTTTATCACAGAGACTGGAATGCTCAAAGCCATGCTATCTAGACTCCTCAAGCAGCTGAATAAAATAAGCGTGAGAGTGAGAATGGGGTTCCCTCAGTGAGCGGCACCCACAGGTGCTTTGGGAAGTGCAAAGGAGGCAAATAAGAAGTGCCCTGCCCTTGCTGCCATACCTCCCCCTCAAACGTGTACGCATTTGGTTATGGGTGTGTGGGCATGGGTGGAGTCCAGGAGACGACAGCCACTTCTTCAACTGCTCCTCTAGTTTTTGAGACAGGTCTCTCAGTGAACCTTAGGCATTTCAGCTAGACTGCCTTGCCAGGAAAGCCCTGGGAGCTCTTGTCCCTGTCTGCCAGCTGTGGTTAGAGACATGCACCCCACCCCTCCCTCTGCTCTTGGTTGTTATAGAAGTCAGCAGACGGATAAGGAAGAAATCAGAGACACCAAGACTCAGCTGGACATCAGCAGCTGTCCCTTAGCCATACTAGCTGGGAGGCTGAGGAAAGAGGACCCCAGCTTGAGGTAAAACTGGGCTATATGGCACTTCAAGACCAGCATGAATGGTATGGTGAGACTGTCGCAAAACTAAAGTAAAATACCACCCCAGTTTCCCGTGGCAGTGCCCCATCTCCGGCCTCAGCTTCCCAGGGATCCACTTTAACAGGTGGAGGCCAAGCTCACTTTCCAAGGTCTCTGTGACTATTTTTGTGGGTGACAGTAGACACCTGAAGTGGTATCAGCCATGACTTCCTGGTCCCTAGATTACAGACTGAACAGTGTGCTTCAGAGGCAGCTTTCTGATCCAGACAGACAGCAGGAGTAGTGTCTCTGGCAAGTTCTTCAATGCTCTAGACATTCCTTGTTCCTGAAGGCCTGAAGCAACTCCTTCAGCTCGCTCTTTCTTTTTCTTTCTTTCTTTCTTTAACGTGTGTGTGTGTGTGTGTGTGTGTGTGTGTGTGTGTGTGAGAGAGAGAGAGGGGGGGGTGTATGGTGCATGCATAGGAGTATGCAGGCATGCCTATGACCACACATGGGAGTATGCAGGCATGCCTATGACCGCACATGAGAAGGCCAGAGCAGGACTGTATCCCCTCTACTGGCCTCTGCCTTATGACCTAACGCAGTGTCCCTCACTGAACCGAAAGGTCACCGTTTTGGCCTGACTGAGTCAAGAAGCTCTCTGGGTCTCCTGTTTCTGCTTCCTAGTGCTGAGGTTACAGACATGTGTAGCCATGCCTGGCTTGTTTGTTTACTTGTTTTTGTTTTGTTTTTCAAAACAGGGTTTCTCTGTGTAACAGTCTTGGCTGTCCTGGAACTTACACTGTAGACCAGACTAGCCTCAAACTCGGAGAAATCCAACCTGCCTCTGCCTCCCAAGCACTGGGATTAAAAGATATATGCCACCACTGTCCAGCTATGCTGAGCTTTTTATGTGGACCCTAGAGATTTGAAAACAGGTCCTCCTGTTTACAGAGAATGTGTTCTTCCCCACTAAGCTACTTTACACCCCTGCCATCCCCTTTTAAAACAAGCTCCAGTCAGTGTGGTGGTGCACACCTTTAATCCCTGCACTTGGGAGGCAGCGACAGGCTGATCCCTGAGTTCCAGGCCAGCCTGATCTACAGAGTGAGTTCCAGGACATCCAGGGCTACACAGGGAAACTCTGTTTTGAAAAACAAAAAAGCAGGGGCTGGAGAGATGGCTTAGAGATTAATAGCATTGACTATTCTTCCCTAGAGGTCCTGAGTTCAATTCCCAGAAACCACATGGTGGCTTACAACCATCTATAATGAGATCTGAGGCCCTCTTTTGGTATGGCAGACATAACACTGTATACATAATAAACAAACAAATGAGAGAGAGAGAGAGAGAGAGAGAGAGAGAGAGAGAGAGAAAGAAAGAAAGAAAGAAAGAAAGAAAGAAAGAAAGAAAGAGAAAAACAAAAAAAAACATGTCTCATGTAGTCCTGGCTGGCCTCAAATTCATGATGTAGTTAAGGATGACCTGAATTTTCTGATCCTTAAACCCCCCGCCCCTCACCCCCCGGCCAAGTTGTAGGATCTATAGATCAAACCTACAGCTTTGTGCATGCTAGGCAAAAACTCTACCAGCTGAGCCACATTCCTAAACCTTTCAATAAGTATGTGAGTTCTACCTACACATATAAGTCCTAGAAGTTCTATTATGTAAAGTGTTACAGTGCCATTAAGTTCATCATTTCAACCTATATTACAATGAACTCAATGCAGCCTTGACAGTGAAGAATCTGTTCCAACACCTCAGTAGAGGTCTGGAAGTACAGGCCTATGTATACTGCTTGTCCCATGCATGTACACACGTTTATTTTATAAAGTAGGCACAGTAAGAGATTAAAAACCAACAATAAAGTAAAACAATTACGGCACTAGACTGCAGTAAGATTTACATAACTGTGGTCTCCTCTTACCTCCCCACACACAGGTATCTTACTATACTGTGCTCTCCCTCCCTGCAATGCCAACAGGAACAGAAGAGAGCTGAGGGCTACGGGCCTGGTAATGCTGCACTAGAGATTATGCTGTGAAAGTCACCTGCACACAAGCACTGTGACACTGTGACAGTCTGATAACTCAGACAGACAGATGGTAGATTATACAGAGTGGATCCAATGGATGGAGATGACCCACGTCCCAGTTAGGACGGAGCAGAACAACTTGAGATTCCATCACCTGCCCATATGTTACATATTTTAAAACTTATTAATTGTTTATTTCTGGAAATTTCCCTTTTAATATTTTCAGACGGAGATAGACTGCAAACAACTGAAACCACAGAGAGCAAAGCTGCAGGTGAGTGAGGGCTCCTTCAAAGCCCATTAAGAGTACATCTTTGGAGGGCGGGGGAGAACAAAGATAATGGCACACATGCATGAAAATGTTACAATGGAACCCATTACTGCATATGCGATCTTTAAAAAAAAAAAACTCATGAAGAAAGGGATACATTTTCTAAAGGATATACACTATTGATCATTGTTGCCATCAACTAAGCCTTCATTTTCATAGTAGGCATTTTTTGTATTATTTTCACTCAATTCCGGCAAGAATCTCTTACACAGATACTATCATCAACCTCTTTTTACAGACACAGAGGCTGAAACAGAGTGGTTAAGCATTTAATGCAAGCTATACAGCCAGTGAGACTGGGTGTGACACCAGGAGGCTATGCACCATGGCAAGGGTTCTCAACCTTCCTAAGGCTGCGACCTTTAATGCAGCTTCTCATGTTGTGGTGACCCCAAATTGTACAATTATTTCGTTGCTATTTCATAACTGTAATTTTGCTACTGTTATGAATTGTAATATAAATATCAGACATGCAGGGTATCTGATATGCAACCCCACAGAGGTCAAGAGCCACAGGCTGAAAACCCACTGCAACTATGGCATCCCAAGCTTAAGTTTTCCAAATGTGACCTACTGCTTGGCCCTAAGGCGGTATCCACGTGGTTCTACTAGTGGATAACTGTGCCTGCATCTTCCCGATTCTGTTCGAAATGCTGGTACACATACGCGACTGGGGAGAATGGAAACGGTATAACCACTTTCAAGAAACAGTTGGGAAGTTTCCTAAAAAGAAACTCAGGGGCCCAAGAGATGGTTCATCAAGAGATGCCAAACCTGACATGACCTGAGTTCGATCCCCAGGACCTACATGGTAGGAGAAAACTGATACAGAGAGTTATCCTCTGACCTTAATGCACACAATAAATCATGTGAGGGCACATAGATACTTCAAACGTGATTTTTTAAAAAAGGGGGGGGTGCAAACTTAGGCATGAGGTCCTGAGTTCAAATCTCCACAACTTCGAGGATGATGGGACTCATCTGTAATCCCAGTGCTCCTGTAGTGGGACTGACGGGAAACAGGAGGATCCCTGGAAAGCCTGAATGCTAGCTAGCCTGGCGTACGCAGAGGTAAACTTCTCAAACAAGGTGAAAGACAAGGACCAAGCCCCAAGGTTAACCTCTGACCTCTACATGTGCACCATGGCATGCTCACACCTGTACTCACATACATGAACACGCATGCACACACACCTCTCTCTCATGCATACAATCACAGAGATAAATATACTCTGACTACACAATCTGGTCATTCTACCCCTAGGTACTTACCCAAACAGAATCATATAAGTCTTACTCATGAATGTTTGTATCAGTTTTAGTTTTAGTGTCCCCAGACCAGAAACAACCCAAATGTGAACAGGTAAACAAATACAGCCAAACAACTACTGACACACAGTGCAGGGGTAAATCTCAAAATGATTATACTGAGAGGAAAAGGGTATATACTGTATGCAAACAGATCCTATCCTTCTGGTCCCTGAAGCCTTCCACAGACTTGAACATGTGCCTGGACTGATGTAAACGTCTGAGGCAGGTGTGGGGCTCACACTTGCAGTTCCAGCTACTCAGGAGTTCAAAGCCAACCTAGGCAACAGAAATCCAATCTCAAAGAAACAAATAAACTGGTTAGTCAATTAATTAAAATTATGAGCCTGTTCATTCAAAAAGCAAGGGATGAAGAGATTCTTCTAGCAGGAAAATATCACTCAGGTAATCCAAGACCAAAATGTCACTCAGGATCCAAACCCATGCGAAGCAGTAACAGCAATGTGTGAGACTGTCCTTTTTCTCTCATAGTTTCTTCAAGCCAGGTAAAGTGGTTCCCTTCTACCTGCAATCCCAGCACTTGGTAGAGGTAGGAGAATCATGAATGTGAGGCTAGCCTAGGCTATAAAGAGAATTCTAGACTAGCCTAGGCTATACAGTAAGACCCTGTTAAAATAATAATTTCTATGTACAGTTATATGTTTGTATTTCTACTAGAAAATCATTGTCTAATTTCCTATAAAACTTCGATTTTTTTTATTATTGATTTTTATTGAGCTCTACATTTTTCTGTTCCCCTCCCTGCCTTTCCCCTCCCCTCCAACCCTCCCACAAGGTCCCCATGCTCCCAATTTACTCAGGAGAGCTTGTCTTTTTCTACTTACATAGATCTAATCTACATGGGAAGTAGAAATAGAAAAAAACTTCAAAATTTTAATCAAGAAAAATATCCTGTTACTCAGAGCCATTTTGTCAACCTCTGACTAAATTTTCAATATCCCAAAGAAAACAAACAAACTCGGGAGGCAGAAGCAGGCAGATTTCTATGAGTTCGAGGACAGCTTGGTCTACAGAGTGAGTTCAGGACAGCCAGAGCTACATAGAGAAACCCTGTCTCAAAAAAAAAAAAAATTTTTTTTTATTTGAGTAACACAAGGTATGTGACAGGGTCGATGTGGTCACTCAGTCTTCACAGAACAGTGTAGGTACAGAGTTTAGAATCCTCCTCCTCTTGGGAGAGTATCTGGACAAGTCCTCAAAAGCACCCCACATAAGAGCCTCTCTATAGGACACCACACAGCTCTGCTTCTGGGGCAGCGAATGCTATTGGCCCCTCCTAAATGGGACAGCACACCATGGCTGTTCCCAGCACTAAAGTGCTTCAGCCGCTATAGGCCTCTCCTAGATGCTGAGGAAAATCTTCAGAGTTCAAGACAAGTTTGGATAACAAGGGGTGTGGGAAAATTGGTGGGGAGAAACCAGTCAGCATGATGAATAGGCTGGTCCAGAGCAGCAGGTGACGGATATGCAGATGCAAGACTGGCAGGGAGGGAAGAGAGTCCATGCACAACAGATGGATGGAGATGCTCAATCATCCTCAGGAACAAGCACACGGTGCCACACAGTCCTGGTCTGCTTGCCGGCTCCTCACTCACCTGCAGAGTGCAGCCCCCACTCCCAGCAGCTTAGTGCAACAGGGTAAGAAGAGCAGGAGGAGGGAGGAATATGCCATCCCCTGCAAGCTAACTTGTGGGCCATGGTGAGCGGCCTCCTCCAGCTCTTTGTCTTTCTCACTGCCCCACACTCCCAGGGAGAGCTTTGAGTGTTTGCCCAGGGTGGAGGGGCTATCACTACACAGGAAAATTTAGTGGGAACCAGAGCGGCAGGGCAAACTGAGATTGCTGTTCCACTGTCCACTGTCCTGTTTTTGTCCATCGTCATCAGTCTGTGACAGAAAACCTAGTGCAACCTGTTTGTATCAAGTCTGTGACCGCAGAGTTCATCAGTTAGGGGGAATTGTTTCCCCACTCATCTGAGGTAACAACCGCAAGAACAAAATACTCACTGGGGCCTGCAAACGGGCTCAGCGGCAAAGCACTTGCCTAGGATGCCAAAGGTCCCTGATCTGATCCCCAGTAAAAAATCAAGGAGGGAGGGAGGGAGGGAGGGAGGGAGGGAGGGGTGACTCAGCAGGAATTGCTTTTAAAATGTCTGTGCTGTACCAGGTTCAAATACTCCAACAAATACTGGAATGAATCTAAATCTTGGTGCCATAATCCACGTCTCATGAACAAAGACTCAGAAGGGCCAGACGGCCCCTCATGGGGCCAACACTGCTGCTTCCAGCTCAGCTGCTGTCAAGCAAGGGGTGGTGCTGGCAAGATGTCCACCCCCTGCCCCTAAACTATCTGCTGGACCCCAGCTCCAGGAACAAAAGCTCTATAAAAAACACTTCTGCTTTCACTGAGACATATTAAAGAATTCATTATAAAGCAAAGCTGAAGGAGAAAATTAATTTTAGAAACACAAGAGGTTACTTTTTTTCCTAGAGATGGGGGAGGAAGCGGTTATTTTTGTCTTCATCCTGGGGCACAAGCTGGGAGCTGTCCAGTCGATAACCTGGCCATCAGAACAAGGTTTGTAATTAAAAGGTCAGCGACCTGGAAAGCCGGGCCCACTCCCAGAGCTTCTCAGTAATGACGGAGCTATTAAATTAAGACTGTTATGAAATCAATGCTAAAAAAGCTTTCATGGTAACGAGATTCCATTCAAGGACATGCAAACTACCTCATGAAATGGACGTAAATGATAAAAAAGAAAAGTAATAAAAGAGAGTTAAATTGAAATCTGTGCAAGAATTTACTCCCCCCCCTTAAAGGACTCCAGGGAAAGAAGCCCTTCACCTCTACCCCACCACCAAGGTTGAGCCCACCAGGATCCTTTCTTCCCCAAGTTCATTTCCACAAGGAGGTAGTGTCTGTTCTGCCTTTAAGGAGAAGAAAGTCATGGACAGGAGAGAAAGAAGTCCTTGGCTTGCACACCTGAGCAGGCACCACCCTCCCAACTCCAAAGGGTTATGCCGAAAAGCCTGTGCTGGCTTTGAGAGCAGCTACATTAGGGCAGCCAGCTGATAACTCCATCCCCTCCTCCACCTCATCTTCCTTCAGCCTCCCAGGCACAGGCATCTCATTTGCCCAACCTGTACTCAGCCTGCAGAGCATGCTGGGAAGTGACTTCCCTTATCCTACATTTTGTGGTATCAAATCGACAGCAGCCCAAGGACAATGCTCTCCAAGCCTCTAACTCTCTGGACTGTTGCTACCGCTGCTTCTAGGCTACTCTGCCTCCTGGGCTGCATCCTGCTGAGAGGCCCACTGCCTGCTGGGTAAGAAAAGTATCTCTATATAGACCAGCTCTATGAGGGCTTAAACCCCACGTAGTCCAACTGCTGTCCTGTGTGGCTGACTCTACCGTGGCTGTGTCATCTGCTCAATCAAGAAGCTGGACACAATACAAAAACATTCATTCTAATATTCTGAAGGTGAACAGCTGCTTTTCTCTTTCATCAAAAAAAAAATCCTGATAATAAGAAGAACTGCTGTAAATTACATAAAATGGCAATACAAACTTCAAAGAAAATGATAAATGATTCTAATAACTTCATGTTTCTCATTAATGACTCTATATCCAGCTTTAAAGCATCTAAAAAAGATCACAAAACAACAACAACAAGCCAAAGAAGACAGACCCTTGCAGGCCAATGCTCTCCCGCGTCAGCCCACTCCCTAGCCCCCATCAGAGAGCGCAACACTTAACCCGCCGGTTACAGAGGCACAATGCGGCCCCTGCTCGGGGCTGTGGTTTCAGAATAAAACAAACTCAGGCTGATGCGCCTAAAGTAACCCTCATTTTCCGCTGAACTGACATGTACTACAGGGACCTCAATTTCTATATTAAATATTAAATAATATTAAAAGAAAAACAAAATTGGATTTGCTTTTTCAGGAAAGAGATGTTTATTAAGAAAAAAAAAGAAGAAGAAAGCCGGATTATAATTCAAGTCAGTGCCTCACTGCAATTCCCCGAAGTGACATTGCTAGGAAAAGCCAAGGCTATAGAAGTTGAGAGCTCTCCCGAAGCCAGCTCCCCAAGCCTCCCTGCCACAGCCCTGTAGAGAGAAGACCTACAGTAAGGTGCCAAGGCCTCGCTTCTTCCCCTATAGCTACCGTGAGGGACGCGGTAGATGCTCCTTGCCCATCCTCATCATGGACAGTGCCAAGCACACTGGTTGTATAAGCCTGACCCAAGGAATATCAGAAATTTAAAAGTGAAGTTTAAATCCACGAAGGGGCTTTTCTTCCCTAGACACCAATCAAACCTTGGAATTCTTTGCCCAGAAAAGGTCCTGCCAAAACTTAGCCTATTGGGATTCACCTCGGAAATGGATAATTACCGGCTGAAGGAGCATTTTAGAGGATAATGGAGATGGGTGATTAGCTTCAGTGATTCCAGGCTTAAGTACAGAGTAAACCAGTGTGGTTCTCTTTGGAACATGAAGGGCTGGGTAGCCTCCCTGGGTTCTCAACACCCAGATTTCCGGAGACTAATCTGAATCAGGAGTCCGTCCACTCTACCAACACACCTGTCTCTCACAGCTCTGCGCCACACCACCCCTCAGAGACGTCTGGCAGCCTTTAAAATCACATCCCCCTCCAGCCCTGCGCTGTGCGGCTCCGTGTCCTTGTTGGATTTCCTCCCCAGGCACCTGTCACTGACACACCATGGACTTGGCTCTTCCATTTGTTCATGCCCCATCCCCGGCCTTGCTAGGACAGAAGTTACGTGAGGACGGGGTTGTCTTTTCCGTCCTCAGAGAATTCCCAGGGTATGAGCAGGGTGTGACACAGAGCGGATGCTGTCTCCTGGTGAACTGATTAATCAATCAGCTGGATGTTCTTTTTTTTTCTCTCTCTCTCTTTTCTTTTTCCTTTTTTCTTTTTTGTGAAGAACAACAAATAATAATTGCATAAATCAGCTCCCCCTCTCCAGTGGTTATGAGCCAAGTGACTCAAAAGAAGTATTATTTGGTCCAGAGTTTCTCCTCTCACTCCCTCTCTCCCTCTCCCAGTCAGGGATTTATTAAAATTAAACAGATTAGATGGAGCTCCTGATACTAAAACTGCTCAGCAAAGCCTGCGGTGGGGAAGTGCCGAGCAAACACCAGAGACATTTGTCTCTAAATTGCTCTAAATACCTTCTGCAAATGAAATTCTAACCCAGCTGCGTTTGAGAGAAAATGAGGACTAACTGGTCATTGTCGGTGGAGGAGAAGATCAGACAGTTATAATACTGCACAATGTACTGGGCTAAGGATCTCTCGGCAACCATAGATTTTGTCTCAGGTTACCCCGGGTAATCAGCTCAGCTTTTAGGCTCAGCTTTCCCCTGCTTCAATGCTTTGATGAGAGAGCTGAAATCCCCAAGCTTTTATGATTAATTACTCCCTATAGGTACACATATTTCAAGGAAAATCTCTTTTATGGCATGATGCTTGTGGAGTGGAGAGGCCAGCCAACACACTCCAAATTTTAATAATCTCCTAATGACGGGGGTGAGTACTATGCAGCCCGCAAGCATGCAACTCCTTCCTGGGCACCCAGCCTTGGGTCTGCTGCTAAGCAGCTGCTGTGGGTGAAATGTTTGGGCCTACTGTGTCCAAATCCTGTGAGTGGGGGCCCCGTCAGTGGATAGAGCACTGTTTTGGTCCCTTCAGTGGGACACCACAGGGGTGTTTAGAAATGCTATGAAAACATCCCATCATCCATTTCAGTTAAAAAAAAAAAAGAGAGAGAGAGACAAAATCACCAGAATTTTGAGGCCCGTATTCTAGCTTTTAAAGGAAAAATAGTTTTGGGGTAAAGAAACACCCCCTCAGTGCCACGTAAGGCTCTTTAAGGAGCTTCCTAGATCTCCAGAAAAGTAAACATCCTAAGGATGAAAGCCCGCCTTCTTTTTTTGGTTAAATGGTTGTTTTTGCTTTACAAAAGCCCAAAAATATCCTAAACTCCAAGAAAACCAGAACAGCTTGTATCTGCTACAACAATACAGAACTTGTCAGGATCCATTTTATCCAAGCCTACAGAAAGAGCATAAAAATCAGGAATTTACCACTTCAATCTGGAAATCAGACTGATCCCAGGCTTGACCTTATTCTGACTGTGTTTACTCATCTTGTTTCCCTTGTCTGTGGCTTTTTACTGAGGCAGCTGCCTAAACCAGACAGGTCATTTTGTAGTCAGGTCGCTAACGGACTGACCAGAAAGCAGGAGTCCTCCAGTTTTAGTCAATGGGCCATTTTTGCTACTGAGTGCTGACCATACCATGATGCTCTTGGCCTCAGATATGCTGCTTAATTATTCAAATCCTGTAATTTCTGTGCTCCACTGTGAATAAAGAAATGTACACTCCATTGAGGGGAGGTCTCCTCACCCCTACGTCCCACCAGCAAACATGTACAGCCACGGGCGGTCGTTGAAGCACTCAGCCCCTGTCTCTAGCTATGATCTCCACCTGCCCCAGCCACAGCCTCCTTCTACAGGGCCACTCTACACTACAAGAAAACCTGTACCTTTCTTCTTAAGAAATGCTCTCCTGGTTGCAAGTGGGCTCTGCCGGACCCGAGAATTCTGTAGGAACTTCACTGCTGTGGCAATCTGGTGGGGGAGATAAAACAGAGAGAGAAAACGTCAGTAATCTGAATTTCGAGGCCAGAAAACTTGAGTTCCAAGGGTACTTGAGTTCTGGATACTTGAGTATCCAGAAGGATACCGCTGGGATCAAAATACACAGCAAGCTACTTCTTCAGCTAGAAACCCACATAAGCAGAAGACTAGGTGTCTCTGTCTTCACTGGCTGCCTGTTTCTGAGAGGAACAAGTCGCACCTCCTTGGTTTAGCTTTTCTGACCTGCACAAACTTTTTCTGTCTTTCTGCTTTAAGCTGCTGCTTCAGTCACACTCAGACAGTTACTAGCCTTGTGCCATGCGTGCTCTAGTTCTAGGAGGCTTCTCTTTGCTATCTCTACCTGTCTACACGCACACACACACACACACGCACACGCACACGCGCACACATGCACGGAGGACCCTCATACAGCCTGCTCTGACTCCTCAGAGCTTTCCCCAAATCAGGAAGGCCTTTCCAATCTTCCTATTCTCTCTTTAATTCCTCAGTGCTGTAGTGTGTACCATATAATTGAAGACATAATTATACTGTCTTCTCATGCTCGGGCTGCCTCCCCAACTACGCAGTAAGAGATGGCAAGGAAGAGACATGCTCCCTATCTAGTATCTGGCAAAGTACTCGAGCTGAAGGGTTTGTAAAGAAGACACACACAGCTGGCCACACCGGCCCTCCAATGCAGTGAGGCTGAATTCTGGTGATCCTTCAAAGGGCAAAATTTGGGATTCCCAGGCTGCGAGCAAATAAGCTGACAGACTATCTCCCTCCCTTAGGTACGAATAGGATGTGATAAAATCTTTCTACCTACAAATAAGTCGAGTAGGGGATGGGAGAGGCTTCAATCCCACCCTTAGCACACACAACGCATGTGCTTATGCTGCCTGACTGCTATTCACAGCGAACATGGTCCTACAGGGCAGAAAATGCCAAGCTGCTCCCATAGGAGAGGGGGCTATTTAGAATAACTGGTACTATTCCCCTCATCAAAACCAGAAGAAAAACATGGTCTCCTGTTATGGTAAGGCTAATGCAGTTCACTTCTTGGGGGCCAAAAGTAAGGCTGTTTCTGTGATCCTAAACTGAGGGCAACTGAGCCAACATGCAAACAGTAAGTGCTGTGCCTGTGAGTGCCGCTCAGGCTGCATGCATATCACCTCCTGAGACCAGAGTCCTCAGGAACAAAAGAAATGAAAGCAGATCAGGAAGAAAGAGGAAAAGAGGAGGAAAGCTAGGGAAACACCTCATTCTCCACTAGAAGAATCTGATACCTCAGTGTATGAAATCATATCCCTTCAGTGGGAGACTTACCCTGGGCTCCTCCTTAAAGGTCAGGCTCAACATCCTGACCCTCCAGAGCTGGACCTGTCACTCCAGACATACTACTGAGCTCAAGAGCCAAGCCCAACTCCCTGTGGGTGATGCTCCCTCTGTCCACCATCGTAAACTGCAGACCAACCACAGTTCTAGGATAAGGAAAATTCAGTGTGGGAGCTTGTAGAACCCCAAAACTGACACTTACCTCTCAACAGGTTACACTAGAAAAAAAAAATCTAACAAACCTCTACAATATTATGATAAAGAGACTGGGGAGGGAGGGCACAGAGGAAGGGCAGAAAGGAGAAACAGGAAAAGAAGAAAAAAGGGAATGAGCAAAAGAGATGGGAGTCCAAAGGAGACACAGGAGGAGGAAAGTTGGGCAGGGTGGGGGATGCTATGCTCCAGAGAGAGAAGGGATAGGTACCTATCACAGGCCCTCTAGGGTCAACACCAATCCGCACCACTTACATGGCTCAGGTATAATTGTGTTCACCCGAGAAAATCATACACCTTCTACATGTTAGAAAATGACAGTATTGGTATCACATGCGGCAGCCTCTGTGGCTGCGCTATGGGTACCAGGTGTCACGGGAGATGTGGATGAACAGATCTTGGGCAGATGGGAAGCACACTGCTCCTATCATTCACCCATACAAAGAGAAAGCCTTCTGCATCCTTCCAAAATTCCCTGTGACAGAGAAAGAAGACAGAACCACACCACTAAAACGCCCAGGCTTCACCTGGCTCTTTTAATACAGTCCTTGGTATATGCATTTCTGGTCAGAGAGCAAAGTTCTGATGGGTTTAATGGTGCACTCAATGCAGTGCTTGGCGCATTCCATCAATTTTTTTTTTAAAATTGCATCTCTTATTTCTTTAAATACATTAATCAGCCTAGTGTAGGCAAAACGGATCCATCGGACAATGCAATAAACATGAATTATCATCTATCCAACACGCATAATGGCTTAAAAATACATAATAGCAGGTGTAGTTTAAATGATTAGTTATTACACCTGTGGTGGGTCTGATTCAATTGGGAAAAATCATCTTTAATAGGTTAAAAGGTTTAGATCACCATGCTTTCCTTAAAGTGGCTGCAGAGAGGGAATGATGGAGTGCTCTGTCATTAGTAATTCATTTAAGAAAAACGTGGGGGATATAGCAAAGAACAGCATAAACGAGTGAATCCAATTTAAACATCAGGTAAAGTAGAAAACACCTTTTAAAAAAGCAAGATAAATGAATTTGGAAGGGAGATGAAATTGACGTATTTATTTTAACGGGAATTTGACAAAGTCCCGGCACACTTCAAACTTGCAAAAATATGAACAATTTCTTTTAAAGTTTCCACTCACTAATTTCAAGTCATATAAAATAATACTGCCAAACACCTACATAAAGTGTTTTTGAGGCTTGTTTATGTTCCCCTTGATCTTTGTCTGAAAATGCAGGCGACAGGCAAATCACATATTTAACAGCATCGATATCACTATGCTAGATGCAAAAATATAAAGCACCCAGACTAACAGCCTCAACATAATGTGCTGAATAAGAAAGATGCCCAGATAAGCGGCTCGTGTGAGCGGGAGCACACGGAAACCTCTCTCCTCCTCTCACTGACCATCCCTCCAGCTGTTCTTCCCTCTTCTCCTCCCTCCCCACAAGACATGAGCACACTGAAGGGGTAAAGGACTTGTCCAATCTAGAATTTCATAACCCTATGAGAGTCCAATCTAGAATTTCATAACCCTATGATTTAAGCATTGATGGTGCAAGAATTCCGAAAACTCCTTACCCATAATGCAAAGATCTTTGCTCACCAAATTAACTGCCAAGGTTCTCAGTGTGGGCTTTCGCCAGCCTATTGTTGGACACTTTTCATTAACTTCATGAAACAACTCAACTGGCTTCTCCCTCTGCAAAGGTCCAACACCCAGCACAGCATGCTTTTGTTGGGTTCAATGATGGGGTTCCTGTGGCCTATCCTGTATTATCATTTGATTTTCTGATTAGAAGATGAATGTGCCCACCTAAATTACACAAATTCAGGCCAAATCTTCCGCCTCAATGTCAAAGATGTAAAACGGCGCCAGGAACTTTATTGCACAGGTTGTGGGAGTGCAGCGAGCCACGGAGGATCCATCCTCTGGGCCCAAAGCTCCTGGTGCCACTGTTGAGCCGCCTGCTGTGGAAGCCACGCCTCATCTTAGATTGAGTTCTCAATGAGTGTCCCCCGAATTAACAGTAAGCTAGTTTGAGTTTAAAACATTGAAGATGAACTCAGGGGGAAAAAAAAAAACCCAGAAACAAAGTTCCCCCAGTTGTCCCAACAAGCAAAACAGAATGACTCTGCCAACTACCGACTCCGTGATTTTAGAGAAGTTTGTAATCTCACTGCTTATCCCTCTAAAGCTACAGGAAAAACTGAAGAAGACAAAATTCTCTTCTCTGCAGTCTTGTAACAGTGATTACATTGGAGTTCCTGACAAATTACTTGATGAGGAAGTGGGAGAGGGCTTCAGACTATAAAATACCTTTGGATTCAAGATAACTGGTCAGCTGAGCAAGACCTGCATGGGAGCCCAGGCTCTGTAACTGCATAATGAACGGAGCACGGTGATTCCGGGTGATCTGGCACCGGATGCTAAATACACAGCGTAAGTAGGCCTGCGAGGAGGAAGCCAGGGTCCTGACAGTCTTCACTGAAGAGCCACTTTCTATGTGTTTGCCACTCTCCTACAAAAGAGCTACACACTGTGACCTGCAGAGCACACACTGTCTTCTGCTGGAGGGGGACGGGAAAATAGAACCTGGGGTTTCAGGGAGGCGTAGACACTTTGCACCTGACATGCAAACCCTGATGTACTGTCTCTGGTGACACTTATTTGGAAAGTTACCAATTTCCAGCATACCTGTGTACTATGTACACATCTATCTCCTAAAATGAGAGCATTCATTAGCCAGTTTAAAATATTAAAAATATTCAAATATTAATGATTTTAACAACCAAAGTCAAGTCCTTTTTAACCCAGGGAGAAAGCACCTAGAGGGCAGGGGAGATGACCAACACACAGGCCTGAAACCCACTCCAGTGCCCCATCGCTCCCGCACTGCTCACAAGATGAAATTGCCTGTGAAAGGCTCCCCACTCCAGCTCTCAAGCAGACACCCAGATTCCTGTTAACAGGCGCTAGACCAAAGCCAGCTTGAGTTTTAACAAGGGCTGACTTTAAAAACCACGCAATGCTGAGGAAAGAGTCCTCGTGAAGCAGAAATGCTGCATTTTAGTAAGAAATCAGTACTCTGTCAGGAGTTCCTTGACAAATATGGTCATCGGTGGCACAAGGAAATAGTTGCAAAGCAGCTGTTAATCAGAGAAACACATCGTAGAACGCTGATGCTAGCACTCGTGAAAAAATGCAACGGGCTAATTATGAAGCCATATATCTCACTAAAGAGGCTGTGTGCCTGGAGATTCCAGACAGAGCACACTCGGATCCAGGGTCCTAGGACAACATAATTCTGGTTTCTGCACCCAGATTCCTCTCTGATCTATAGTTCAGTGTCAAGCTCTCTCCTAATTCTGCACTTTCTTTCTAGGTGGAGCACAGGCTAGGGAGGGGAGGAAGCAGGGGCAACCACAAGGCACATTCCAAGACGCTGCAGGAGTACATCCAAAGGAGACAGAGCTTAAGTCAAAGCAGCCACCTAGGAGCCGCGAAAAGAAGGGGAGCGTTGGAACGGAAAAGACGTGTGCAATGTGTGGGAACTTCGATGGGCAGAAGGGAGACCAGGTCGACAAACAAAAAACAGAAGCAATGCACGGAAGCTCAAAGGAAAAAGGAGCCTCCAGAAAGCTGCTAACCCGGGCGTGAAATTCAGTGCAGAAAGCTAAGGGTCTCACAGCCAGGTACAGGAGGGAAAGTTAATATGCAGAGGAAGGCTCGGTCAGCCAAAATTCAATATGGTTTGCTGCAAGGACAAGGAGGAACAGGCTCCCCGAAACCAGACTAGGGGAGGGGGAGGGGCGTCACAGCACACTCAGAGCAAAACCACTGGAATGGCAAGAGGGGAATAACCTTGAGGTGGACATGTAGTCAGGAACCCAAGCACAGAGCCAAAGTGCCCCCTAGCCGGAGCCAGCGGAGGCGCAGGCCAGAGGTGGCCGCTGGGCTAACTCACACAGCCCAAATTAAGTGTTTCCATTCAGGGAAAATGAAATGTTTTGCAAGATGAAACAGAATGAAAATTGAGGTTTTAGGTAATTACTAGTTGGCATTTACATATCACGGGCTGGTTCAACACCTATTCATTTTCCTCTTTTATTTAAAAAATTGCTCATTAAAAATGAACACATGACAGTGACAGGGTTTGGGTTGTTTTTTTAAAAAATATTCTTTCCCCTTCTCTAAGGGTTACAAAATGGAGAGGTACTTTTTAGTCCATTTATCTACAGATGAGACACAAGCGTGCGGATGCAAGCATGGGCGCACACATGTATGTTTAATTCATATTTCTTGGAGAATGGAGAAGGGAGAGTGTCCACAAAACCCTCAAGTTCACCAACCAAAGACAGTGAGCTGTCTTAGCTAGCCCAGGACCGAGGGAGAGATGAATGATCAAGTTCTCTGGTACTCAAAGGGTTAAAGGAAGAAGTAGTCTCTCTTTCAATTGGAATTTCCTGGTTGTGGTCATTGTGTCCTTCCTATTGTTGATG
Organism: Dicrostonyx torquatus; assembly: GCA_028555095.1. Classification (NCBI taxonomy): domain Eukaryota; kingdom Metazoa; phylum Chordata; class Mammalia; order Rodentia; family Cricetidae; genus Dicrostonyx; species Dicrostonyx torquatus. The sequence goes on from JAQHUG010000137.1 coordinate 2,137,840, forward strand.
TGGGTTACAACCCTGTAGTAATTATGCTTGTGAGCCCTAATTTCCTTTGTTTTATTTTCCTTAGTCCTTTTGTTTTTTATATTAAAGAAATACCTCTACTAGAAGCCAGAAGAGTTGACATGATAAAACATAATATATTTTAGGGGCTATTGCATAAATCTGTATTTAGAGAATTCTGAAGCATGCATTATTGACCCCAGTCTCTCTTAAAACACTGATATATGAAGTAAAAGCCTCTATGAAAAGTGGTAACTTCACACGCGCAAAAACCACCTTTCAAAGTGAAATACCTCTGTCGTCTACATTCTTTCTTGGCCCTGGTTAAAAATACTGCATGAGCAACTCACCAGAACGACCCTGTTTGTTGTTTTATGGGAGCAGTTCTTCCAGAGACCTCAGTCCTTAAACCACCACACACTACTTAGTACCCAGCAACAGTGGTCTTAGGGACAGAGTGACTTTGGAGACGTTTTCTGCTCAGCAGAGGACTCTGGACCAACTTACAGCACAGAGGAAGCTGGAGCAGCACGGACAGCAGAGCCAGCTGGGAGGCAGGGCTGCGGATGCTGAGAGCCATTGAGCGTGTAGCGCAGGAGCGAAATACACAAGCTCGCTATAGAGGAAATGAAAACCCCAGCCTCTGGGCTGAGAAGATCAAAGTTCCTTTTTAGGAAAGGTTGAGACGGAAAAGGATTTTCTTCTTTAGGGGAAAGAAAAGCAAATTTAAATGCCTTGTCCCCACGCATCCCCACCTGAATTTCCACAGCAACCCCTCTAATTTGTGATGCAGCCAACAAAGCAGTTACCCAAAGAGGGGAGAAAAAAAGGATGACATTTGCCTTTTCCTTGGCTTTGAAATCCAACTGGCAGCAGATTGTTTGAAGTCCTGTCTAGAGAAGAAACTGTAATAGCCTCCATACTGAAGAGGAGGGAAATGTCATTATACACGGATCACGGTAGCAGTGACCTCAGCAGAGAAGGCAAAGAGCTGGCTGCGAGCCTGAGGTACGGCTGGCTAGCACGCCAGGAACAGAAATGAAAGGTCTATGTGCCAGTGTTGAGTTGGTCCTGGGAAGCACCAAGAAGAGCAGGGAGCTCAAAGCCCAGCACAGCGTTTCTCAACAGCCCCTTGACTGCCCCTCTCCCACTGCCCTGCTTTTCTAATTCCAATTCCTCTAACAACTCCCTGCACTGTTAGAAGAGGAAGCAGAAGACACCTAGGCTTGATGTTGTAAAATTAATGGGGTGTCAAGCTGTTGAGTTGAATCACTCCAAAGGAATGTAATGACTCAGTGTCCAAGATGCTCCTTAGGAGAACCATGAGCTCACACAGTGACGGTGGCTGGTGACTTCAACACTAAAAATATGTAGCATACAGTGCCCAGGACCTTCCTGATAGTACCTAGGTTCTTTCTCTCTGATCTGTACTGCTCCATTCGGAGAGCTTGGGAGCTCAGGCGCTTGGCAGATGGAGAACTGCTTCAGCTCCTACTAACCCAACCAGACGAATTTCTCTCTTGTCATGCACAGCCAAGCTGTGGTATGATCATGACGGGGACAAAGAAAGGTTGTATCCCTGAGAGTGGCAACCTTAAGCATTAAGACATCACTGGGGCTAGATACAGAGTAAATGACTACCAGGTGGTGTACAGCACTCCCTCTAGAGGGCTTGGACACCTTGTGATCCCAGAGCAAGGCGGCTCCTGAGCACCAGCTATCTTTGTCTGCATCACACACAGCACAAAAATAAAATGGTTTTTGTTTTGTTTTGTTTTGTTTCATTCCGCTATGTAGCCTAGGCGGGCCCAGTTTCATAAGCTGCTTCTTTCAGCTCCCGGAAGCTGGGATTACAGCATGTGCTGAAGTGTCTGTATGAACTAAACACCTTCTGAGGAGTCGTTAACTGGCACCTCTGACAGATAGCTAAGAGGGAAAGACGAAATGTTAACAAATAGATTTGAATACAAAAAAAAAAAAAAAAAAAGGACCAGCCACAGCCTATAAACAGCTAAAGTCCCAGGAATCTGGGCCTGGAGAGATGGCTAAGCAGTTAAGAGCACTTGTTGCAATTCCAGAGGACCAGGATTCAATTTCCAGCACCCACAGAGTGGCTCACAGCTGTCTGAACTCCAGCTCCAGAGGTTCCAACGCTCTTTTGACATCTGCAGGTACCAGGAACACAAATGGTACACAGATAAACACGCAGGCAAAACACTCATACATATTAAGTGAATGAATGAATAATGAATTAAAGGTAGCAAGAATTAGAAACGACAGATTTGGGTAGCTAAATATCACCTTCAGCTCCATCAAAAAGCAGACCTATGGCTAACACAAGACTACCTGGTCCTAGCTCCTGCTGTTACTCTACAGAAGTTCACGGCCCAAGGGGGAAAAGCAAAAGTATGACTTCCAGAAACATGATTCATAACAGAGTAAGCTGGCAGGCTTGGGAACTTTCAACTGACGGTAAAATGACAGGGACTAGAAACGTACTACTCAAATGGTGGGATAGGAGCAGCTCCTCTGGGAGGGAAGTCACCCTCCTCATCAGACACACAGGCTTAGACACTGAACAGGAATGGGCTCACCACTGGAACCACCTTGAGCAGTAAGAGGTGACAGACATCACATGTGCCTCATAGCCACATGAAACAAGTTCACAGCCAGGTCATACATTCTAATAATAGGATCCCTAACACAAGTCCCATGTTTGTAGACAACTTCCTAAGTAAGAGTCCATGCAAAGTGTCCAACACAGAGGGGCCTGTGACGCCCATGAGGAAGAGGTACTGAAGTAAGAATTGCACAAGTGTCAGACCTGTGCCATGGTCTTCTTTAGTAGGAAGGAGCAAATTATAAAAAGCCTCAAGTAGCTCTTGTAACAAACTTCAGTTTAGAAATGTTCGGCTCAGCAAGGAAGTCTGTCACGCACAGGGACAGTCGTCAGGGTTTAGAACCATTCAGCAGGCTTCCACTAGACACCCTAAATATTGCTATTAAAAACTCCAGCTATTAAGAAATACACACACATAAAGAAAGAGGAGGAGGTAGCAGCAGCGGTGGCAGCAGTGGCTGAGAAGAGGTGGCACTTGCCTTTAGTCCCAGGACTTGGGAGGCAGAGGCAGGTACACCTGTGAGTTACAGGACAACCAGGGCTGCACAGTAAGACCCTGACTGAAGAGGAAAAAAAAAAAAAGCTCACAAAGGTCTCCTAGGCATCAAAGCCATGTTGGCCCCAGGACTGCATCTCACCACAGAGGAAGGTGGAGGAGCTATGTTAGTCTGAAGCTCTTACCAGCCCTGGGCATCTAAGGCAGGCCAAATGAGCATGCAATACACACAGCATTAACGCTAACTTTACACAGTTCTCACCATTAAGAGAGCCAGTTTTATTGAGTATCCTCCTCAAAATCAATGGTAACTCATTTCAAACTCCTTCCAGCTCTGCGTGGGGAACAGACAGAAGTTCACTTCTGTTATCCAAAGAATTATGAATTATCACTCTCTCTGCAGCCGCCATTCCTCACACTCTCTTTACAGAGGAAGGCACTCGAAAATCACAAAAATGCCTAAAATGTTCTCAATTTAGCTCCTTGCAGCTCAGCGAGTTTCCTGAAGCTCACGCATCGCCTTTTGCTTGCTCTCCCTTCTCTGTTTAAACACATGGACAGGGAGTTATTAACTTTTACAGGAAAGACAAATAAAATAACGTTGGAGCAAGAGCGGAGTGATGTCAGTCTGCAGCTAGCACCGCTCATCTGTGGGAATCTGATTAGCGCTCGAGTGGCAGAGCTACCTGGAAAAGTGCTCACAATCAAATAAAAAAATGATACCAAAACATTAACCTGATGGCTAAAAACTCCACATTTAAACAGTTAAAGTAATAAAGGAGCTTTTATTGAGTATTTTTTATATTTCATTATGCCTCAAATTGACGAGGACTCCCGGATACATTTTCTAGACTTTTGGTTCCTCAAATCAAATGCTCTCTTTGACTTTTTTTTTTTTGTAACTAAAAGGAAACAGCATTTCTTGTAAATTTGAAAGGATTAAAGCTCCAACAATACCGACATCAGCCTTGAGTGCAAACACAGCCACAGCCAGAGGCCTCGACCTGCTACCAGACACCAGAGCATTTTTTTCTGTGATTTTTTAATACACTTTCACAAGTGTCTACATTTCCTTATTTATACATGCAGGGAACAAAGCTAATGGTGTGGCAGGGCAGAGAGCAAGGCAGGCCTTAAGAAAGCTGAGTAGTGTCCAGCTGATGCCAATGTGCCATAAACAAGCTCCCTGCATCCCTGGGTCACAACTGAGTCCTTCACATCTGCACACACGACCTCTCACTAGGACAGTCTCTCTCTCTCTCTCTCTCTCTGTTTTTTGAGAGGGTTTTTTCATGTAGCCCTGGCTGTCCTGCAACTCGCTCTGTAGACCACGCTGGCCTTGATCAGAGATCCATCTGCCTCTGCCTCCCAATTAAGGGTGTTGGCCACCGTGCCCAGCTCTTTTTTGTTTTTTCTTTCTAAGTCAATTTCATTAGGTCGTCTAAGACACCTACCTCAACCAGGGAGGTAGTCTTAGGACAAAGACAGTTTGGGCAAGGACTGTAGTGGGCGAGGTGCTGCCTCACAAGCATGGGGAGCCAAGCATGAACTTTTGCACCATATGTATAAAGCCAGGCATAAAAGCATGTGTCTGATTGCGGACGGCTACAGCAGAGATACAAGTCTCGGAAAGCTCCCAGGCCTATTAGCTTGGTGCAAGCAGCAACAAGATAAGAGAGACTACCTCAGACAGATGTAGTGACATCTGTCACTACAGGTGACAGGTGAGGACCAGTGCCTGAGGTTGTCCTCTGACTCCATGTCCTGCATGCCCCAATCCACACAAATTTCACATGCATAATAGAAAGACAGGGAGGCATAAGAGAGAGAAAGGAAAAGGGAAGAAAGAACAGAGAGAGAGAGAATGAGGGAGGAATGGGTTGTGTGTGTGTGCACACATACACAGATCAAAAATAAATTTTAAAAATTAAAAAAGGAGGGCTGGAGAGATGGCTCAGAGGTTAAGAGCATTGCCTGCTCTTCCAAAGGTCCTGAGTTCAATTCCCAGCAACCACATGGTGGCTCACAACCATCTGTAACGGGGTCTGGTGCCCTCTTCTGGCCTGCAGGCATACACACAGACAGAATATTGTATACATAATAAATAAATAAATTTTAAAAAAAATTAAAAAAGGAGAAATTAGAGACAAGATCCAACTTTTCCTTTAAAAAAAAAATTAGCAAGCCATGGTGGCACATACCTTTAGTTCCAGAGTTCAAAAGGCAAAGACAGAGTTTGAGGCCAGCCTCATCTACAGAGTGAGTTCTAGGAGGGCTGTATAGAAAATCTCTGTCTTGAAAAAGAAAGACAAAATCAAAAAAAAAAAAAATTGGTGGGAACAGGAGAGGGGGAAGAAAGAAGTATCAAAGAAACACATGGAAAAGCCATCTTTTTACTCAGAGAAAAGCATTCTTCATACTATGTACTATTTATTCTAATATAAGCTTAGTCACCTAGTGTCGGGAGAAGCAAGCCAACAAGTAGAAAGCCACCTAGAGAACAGAGACACAGCAGAAAACAGCTGACTGCAAACTCGAAAGGTTTTAAAAGTTACTCCTTTGGGGTCACTTAGCATGGTGAGCCGATCTGTATTTCAATAAGCAGAGGCCTATGCTTAGGAAGAACGTAAATGTTTACCTCTAGAACTCGGGCGGTGGTGGTGCACACCTTTAATACCAGCACTCGGGAGCAGGAGACAGGCAGATCTCTGTGAGTTCGAAGCCAGCCTGGTCTACAAGGGCTAATGTAGTTCCAGAACAGCTAGGACTGTTATACAGAGAAACCCTGTCTCGAAAGGCAGGAAGGCAGGAAGGCAGGAAGAAAAGAATTGGGAAACAAAAGATTAAATAATAGTTACCAAACATTCACTGGGTCCTCACAGTATGGCAGGCACTTAGAAAATCGAAAGGAACAAGATGCTGCTCTGCTGTCCTAATCTAGGGCAAGGGAAGAGGCCACCTGGTCCCACTCGTGATCAAGGACTCCTCTCTTCAATAACCAAGACAAATGATCAGCAAGCCTCTACTTAATACTTATAGTGGGCAGGAACTCATTCCCTCATTCCCTCAAGAGCCTGTTGACTCACTGTCGGCAGCCTTTCCCTTCCTTTCTGTGTGCCGGTTCTCCCTATGCAGCCCAGACTGGCCTCCAACCTCAGATCCATCCATCCATCACACACACACACACACACACACACACACACACACACAACCTCAGATCCATCACACACACACACACACACACAACCTCAGATCCATCACACACACACACACACACAACCTCAGATCCATCACATACGCACACAACACCTCAGATCCCTCACACACACACACACACACACACACACACAACCTCAGATCCATCACACACACACACACACACACAACCTCAGATCCATCACACACACACACACACACACACACACAACCTCAGATCCATCACACACACACACACACACACACACACAACCTCAGATCCATCACACACACACACACACACACACAACCTCAGATCCATCACATACGCACACAACACCTCAGATCCCTCACACACACAAACATACACACACACACAGAGCACCTCTGCCTCCTAGGCAGCTGGCGTTACAGATGAGCACACAGGGCTGGGCCCTCAGGCCTCCTTCCTTTAAAATGATTTAAATTCCACTTTCCTGACCCTGCCATCCACTAGTCCTCTCACTATACGGAGTATTACTTCCTGACCCAAGTTTTGAGACCTAGGGAGAAAGGTCAGTGAGGCTTCCTTTCCCTATCCCCTCTGCTAAGTATCCACAGTGTGTACTGGTCTCACTGGATCCGAGTTTTTGAGAATTCTGCTCTTTAGCCCTTTCTGGAGAGCCAAGACTGCACCTGTGATGTCAGGACACATTAGCAGTAACAAAGGCCACAGTAATGCAAGAGACCACTTCATACACACATCATTCCAAAATGGCTAAATTCAATCAAACATGGCAGCGCTTCCTACAATGTTCTGATCACTAAAGCCAGCGTGTGTGACGTGGGCACATTTACTGGAAGCTGCTGGAATCAGAGTGAGCGCCTCCGCTTTGAGACCATAATGGACAGGGTTTTTACCAGCCTGAAAGTGGCTTGGCATTCTTCTTTCCCAAGAATTACCCAGAAATTCATTTAACATCTGAAGACTGCAAGTGAACTCCAGAAGGTTCCAAGTCCACACAGAGAAGGGAGAAAGAGAACAGGATTCTTCATCTCACCTTAAATACAGGCCTCTCAAGGAGGGCAAAGTGGACTCCCTAAGATGGTAAATCAAGAGTCAAAGTCAAAGACGTCCTGATTTAGCTCACCAACTTCTTCAGTGACTTTTCAGAGTCAGTCACCTACCCAGTTGTCTGCTTCCACATCTGTAAAATGGAGCTGCTGCTGCTTCAGAGACTCACCAAGGTTACAAGGAGTAATTAGTTAGCATCATACGGTGCTTTCATCTTCAAAGCAAGATTATTAGACTATAAAATAGAGTAGATGTGGTTTGAAAAATCTTTTTAAAACCAAAATAAAGCACGTAAGCAAACAGAGATACAAAACGGGATGACATCATCCCCTCCAGGCAGCAGGCACTGCCTCCGCAGACACCTAATCTCCGTGTTCATAGAGACAAAGGCACAAAACAGTGCAGGAGAAGAAATGGTAGGAGACAGAAAGGAGGGAAAAAAAGGGAGCAAGGTTTGGGAAAGACAAGGCTGAAGATGTAAAAGGAAGAAGCGAGAGGACGAAGGAAGGGATAGGAAACAGTAAGAAACCAGGAAGGAAGGCAAACATCCCCAAGAAAAGCAGGGTAAGGAAGAGAAAGAAGAGGAAGAGAAGGAAAAGGATGGGACTGTGTGCAAAATGCCAGGGTCATGAAGAAAACATTTTTTCCCTTTTTTCAAAGAAAAAAAAAAGAGGCTAAAAGTTCAATTTGTTAACTAAAAAATGAGAGAAAGACAGACAAAAAGCAGATGCTAGAAAAAGAGAGCATGAAGCTTCCAGGAGAATGTCTGGGAACCAGAGGATGGAAAAGAAATCATTAGCAAGTCCACAGTGTGTCCACGGCGCTACTGTGCGGATCAATTCATTTAACGCTGCCCTGTACATTTACAGAAAAGTACCTCTGATATAATAAAGGCTCATAAACACGCAGAAATTGGGTTAGACCCGTTTCGAATTCCTGCCAAACAATGGTTCAGAAAAATGAAGCTCTATTTTAATTAGCTGGATTCGTGAGTGATTTGATAACAGCAGATGCTGTCTGGATGCTTTCAGCTTGATGGGCTCCACATACATGAACTTAGAGTGGTTTTGATGCAATTAGGTATTTCTTTCTGCTCCTACACAGCAGGCCCAAGGATCTGACATGCTACTACTATATTTATCTGCACATTAATATTTCAAATCACAAAGATGAGAAAAATGATCACATGAGATAAATAGAAAAATTACTTTTTAAAAGTCATCGGTGGAGAGTAAGGCAAAGGCAGACAGACAGCTGAGAGAAAGCCACACAGACACCGTCTATGCAGAAACACCCAACGCCCCAGCTGAAACATGACACACTACATGCACACTTCCAATTCTCCAACTGCAGTCCAGCGTCAAAGCAAAGGATTAGTGCACCTAATGCACAGCCTGGCCTAGGACTAAGTGGCCTTCAAAATGTCTTTGTAATCAGGTAGCCTATTATAAACCTCGAGCACCATTCCCCAGGACGCAGGACTCATGATCATAGCCCTGAAAGTCCAAGTATCTTCCCCAGGTGCTTTCAAGCCCGGCACCTGGCTGCCCCTCTCCCTTTTAAGCACTCTCTCTTCCAAAGAGCATTCTGTGCTTTCCCCGCAGTGCTCAGTGCCCTCTGCCATGACCACTTAGTGCAGCACCACCCATATGCACTAAAGGAGCGGCAGAACGCACAGCAGCTTCCAGCATCGGGACGCAACTACTAGGAAGATCCAATCAACACATTATCTGCCTGCGTGTCATGGCTAGGCTGAGAAGCAGAGGTTAGGAAAAGGGGGCGCAGAGGGAACCCCTCCACTACTTCAGAAGTGTGCAACTCTTCCAAAATTCTGATGTAGGCTCTCAAAATTGCCACACACACACACATTAGATAGCACGGAGAAGAGAAGACATGGAGTGAGGCTGACTCCTCTGGCACTGCTGTGACAAGCACATGAAGAAACATAACTCGGTTCTTTTCTCCCACAGAGGACAAAGCGGACACAAGGACCTTCACACCATCTCCCCTTCTTCAGCGCTAACAAGCTGAGCATTGTAAATCAAGGATGAAATTCCTGTGCCAGGAAGTGACGGAGAGGCGTTTCTTCTCTAAAGAGCCCCAAGATGCCGCCTGCTTGGGAATCAGCATCTGGGGCAAGAGGTGGAGAGGCAGGGAGGATGGTGGCAGCAGGTCTTCACCTAATAAACACAACTTTATTACATACAGTGGCCTTTCTTCAAAAGTTATTTATTTCACAAAACCACTCTGCTAAATAGAGGTTTCAATCTAATTGAATCGCATCTGCATATGGTAAATGCACTGAGTGCGTCTCTGGGATTCACGTTCTCCTCCACAATTGAAGGGTTCACTGATTTCCCAATATGTACACACACAAGAATGGAAGAAGAGAGGAGAGGACTGACTGCCCCTTAAACTACATATCCATTGTTTTGGCCCTTTACCGAAGACAGGCTCTGTAAAACAGGGTGGTGTTTACAATACCCTAAAGGACACAAACCAAGAAGGCAGAAGGAGGTGCCTGTGCCGTGGGGCCCACAATCATGGGTGGCTTCTGCTGACACAGGTCTTCAGAATGCACCCACCCACGACTAACTCCTTCTCCCACTCCAGAGGAGATGGGAAGGAGCCCTTCTATCGGGCTCACTGGAACTCTCTGGGCTCATGGCCACATCCCAGAGTAGGCAGCCAGGTGAATTAAGAGATACAAATAAAAATGACCATTTTTAACAATAAACAAAAAGTGTCACTAAATCAAACAAAATAGGGGTGGGGGTGTTGTTTTAAAGGAGAAAAATACTCAAAGCAAAAGATCCCCTATGAGGAGTTGAAGAAGAGACAGGTCAGGACTTCCCACAAAGGCTCATAGTAAGAAAAAGTGACCATGACACAGGAAGAGACACTATTCTGAAGAAGGGAAGCAGGGACACAGATCCCAGATTCTGATGCTACTCCTGGTGGCATTCGCCTGCATTCCTGGCTACTCAGGAGGAAGGCAGAGCCCATTTGGCTACTGAGGGAGGGAGGCCCTGCCTCATAATGCCAGGTGAAGAGTGACAGGAGGAAGGGTCGGGAGTCCAGCCTGCACCCAGGATGTACATCCCTGCACTATGGTCAACTGTTTCTTTCCCTGATCCTCTTGCTCATGTCACAAGAAATTTAACTTTTTCAAGAACTGCATCCCGGAAGACATCCCTGCTCCAAAAGGCTAAGTACCTAATCTAGAAAAACTCTTTTCGGCCCTCCTCATCCTCTACTAGACTAGCCTGTCGATACAAACTTCATCAAACCTTCCTATTAAAAACAGAACAGACAGAAAGATGCAAAGAATACAAATCAAAAGGAAAATTCTGCCATAAGCTGAGCCTCCCAAATCTGGTTCAGCCACATTCTTGCCCGCAGCCTGCACCTCTCTCGGTGCCTCCCTATGGTTTCAAAATGCAGCTGCACAGGTCTCTTCAAATTCAGATTTCTAGCACCTCTAATTACAGGCCTCTTGAGCCAGGCTCCTTTAATTAATGAACCTGACTCCTCTCACTTCAAAGGAAATCTGCATATGAGATGCACAGGGTGAGCTGACCTATCAGGGCTATATGATGGCTGCACAGCACTGCACAGCACATGATGACAGCCAGCACTCTGCATCTAACAGCAGCAAAGGTGTCTCTGCCTCCATGGCCCAGTACAAGCCATCCTCACCCAACACTGTGTGCTTAAGACAACTGTGTGCTTAAGGCCATAAAATATTTTTTGGAACTCAAGAGAAGAGAAAGCAGCTCTTCTGGGTATGACTAGCAAGACCCAAAGAGAGTCCAGTTCTCCCTGGTTCCTGTGCTCCCTTGTTTTCACTTTCTTCCCTCTGCCAGAGTGAGTGTGGACTGCAGGCTAGAGAGAGGATCACTGCTCAAGGCTGGGCCAGTCGTAGAGGGAACAGCCTGGATTCTGAACTATCTGGAAAGGAGTAAACACAACAGGCCTGGGACTGAGTTCACAGGACTGAAATAAAACTGGTTAGAACTTAATATAAACCAGGTAGGGACCGGCTTACGAAGGAAGGCCACTGTTCACCAGGTGTGGCAAAGGAAGAGCACATCCTTTCCTTGGGGTCTGCCCTCCCAGACCCTCTGCACCACTCCTCTTCTGTCTGACTTGCTGCTGAGCCAGTTCTGCCTACTACAGCCCTCTCCCAAAAGTGGCTACGAGGCAGCTTGTATCTAGGAAAGGCACACTATCTTTAGACTGCACAGAGCCTAGAAACTGTCGTAAATAACAACACAGACAGCAGAAGAGACAAGGTCTGGGCCACATTAAAACAATCCCAGGTAAAGTTCCAAGCCGAAGATTTGAGGGGTGGAAAAGATCCAACAGGTTTGGCAAATATGAAAACAGGTTGTGTTCTGTCCCTACCTAACCTGACAGCCATTTCTCAAGGGTCCCGCAGCAGGCCTAATAGGACAACATTTCCATTATTTCCCTAATAAACACACCTCTTCTCCAAGGAAATAGAAGTTCTTAGGATACATAGGTTTCACATCGAGGGTCATGGTATAAAACCAGGCTAGGAACTATGAAAGAACAGTGCCAGGATGAAAACAAGCTTAAAGCACAAAGTTAGTTCTTCCCACAATACATCACAATGCAGACATCCGAAACTGCAGTGAGTGTCTGTCACTATGAACACAGTTGTGGAAGGGTGAAAACATGTGGCAACAGTCTAGCTAATAGCCAGCCTGGCACATTAATGTAAGGCATGGTCACTGAGCGCTGAATCTCATGGGTCGCTTGCACTGCTATGCCCAGCGCCCAGGGACTAACATGGGCCATCATTTCTGCACTCCCACTACGCCCAGTCTCCAAATCTGTCTGACTCCTTATCCCCAAAGCATAAGCAGCCAGAGATGGCCAAACAATTTTAAATTTGGTTTGGTTTTCCAACCAAAACATTCTCTAAGTTCACTGTTATTTGAAGTGGAAGCATTTAATTTCCTATCAAAAGGTAAGAACAGAAGACTGGAGAATGCAAAAGCTAAAGATGAAGGTTGGGACACACAAAATAAGGGGCTGGGAGTAGCTGAGATCAGGAATGTCCAGGGATTCTTGGCATGGGAAGCCACACCAGCAAGCCAGGCACTCTCTTTCCAGGGTATCTCAAGGGGAAATCACCCATCGATCCTAGGACACACGCACTCTAGGACCAATCCCTTACCTCAGATCTGCCTCTGCCTCAAATTCCTGCTTGCGCTTTAATGTTTAAATTATTAAATGCATTAATGTATTTACATTATTCAAGTCTTCTGTGCATTTTTCTAAGATAATTTATGTATAAGAGTTTGGATGTCCATGACTGTTAATGTCTACAACCCTTCCTGTTCATTATTGATTCTGGAAGGAAAAAAAAGTCAGAGTTTTAATGCCTTATTTTTAATGTATTAAGAGTCTGAATAAGTGCATTCTCTTTTTTCTTTTGTAATTTCATAATTTAAGTAGTGCATTTATTAAACTGACACAGTATGAATTGTGGTGAAGCCTGGCATGGCTCCATGCTGCCTAGCAGCTCACTCTGCTCCTGTGCAACCAAGCATCAGCCAGCGTTCTCTCAGGGAGCAATTCCCACCTCCGCATCAGGGGAGAGGCAAGCATTTGCTCAGTGCATGCTTCTAAAGAAGATTTTCTTCCTCCTTTTTCAGGTTCTTGCCCAAATCAGCCCTCCTTACTACTCGGCTTCTAGAATGCATTAAGAGGACCAGTCCTCTGCTCATCGGAAGTCCTCATCTGGATGCACTGCGGGTTACATCCAAACAGAGCTTGCAATCAGCACACAATTTTCAAGAACAATAAACATGCTTGAAGCTTAACATAACAAAATCAAGCAAACAAAATAACTACTTTTTGAAAGAACTCTCAAACATCTCTAACACGTAACATCTCCAACTTGGGAAATAAAAGCTTGTTTCTATTGAAAGCCAGTTCCCCCAGCAAAGAAATCACTTTCAACTATAGCCAGATCGACAGTGACACCCAATGGCCCATTAGTTTAATCCCAGCTGAGCATCCCCTAGAGGTTGCCCCTGGGGAACAGGGTTTTAGGTACAGAGTTCCTGTGTGATCACAGGGTGGGGTCTGAAGGAAAAATCACCTACCAACTACTTTTCACGCACTGAATTGCTAAGGGTAGTAGACAGCTCACCCCACCTGCACCAGGTGTGTAACTTCCACATGTGCAAACACTGGGCAGCATAACACAGAGCAAGTCTCCTTCTGGTGGGAGGTGGGAGCACATCTGCACTAAATGAACACCTACACATACATGCAGTGCACAACAGCTGGACTGATCAACACTATCCCTATCAACGGAAGCGGAAAAAGGAAACCAGAAGTTTGCTGCTGTTTTTAGAGCCTGACTCTGCCACATCTCACACTGAATGCACGCATGCTCATACACACACATACCCATACATACACGAATTTATATATTTTCTCCCTTTCTTTTTTTCTGTTTTCCTGTTTCCTTTTTTTTTTTTTCTTTTCTTTTCTTTTTTGGCTACTCATTACCATTCTTTAACTGTTACAATTTATATCAGCATATAATGTTAAATAATTACAGGGAACGAAGCTCACTCTAGTGAGGATATAAACGCGCTGTGGGAATCTACAGATTTAAACAAATAACACTCACGGCAGGGGGTGAGCGGATGAATTAGCATTAATATCCTGCCTGGGAGATCCCAGTGCACTGGTACTGCTTAAATACAGATCTTTTCTGTAACAGTCAATATGACAGCTCCCGGCAATACGGCCCCTTTCCCTTTCTCAGTCAATATAGCAGCCAGTGAAAATAGAAACGTCCCTATAGAAATCAATATAGCAGCCAGCTAAAATAAACCCTTCCCTTTTAAGGGCTATATAATAGTCAGCTAAATGGAAGAATTGGCACCCCTGCTGGACAGCTCAGCAGCGAAGCCAAGGAACAAACAAGCCACGAACACTGAATGATCCTTGAGCTCCTTGAAACACGGGCCCTACCTAGGAAGGGAGAAGACATATCCTGGAAGGAAATGAAGTGAGACCTGCTGAGCAACACTAGCCAGGCTGCCTGCAGAACCTACAACCAATCACCCAGGTCATAAGCAGCTATGGGGTCACCCCATACCAAAGTTAAATTAAAACGGCCAGAAATTTTAGAATAATTTAAGATAACCTTATTCAAACTGTTGTCCTCAAAAAGGAGAGGCAGTATCTGGATTTGAACCCAGTACCAGTTCCCACCTTAGCCTGAGAAGGGCATTATACTAAGTTAACAGATCTGTGCTTTTCTGATCCCCAGCACCAGAACTAGTGAGTGAAACACACAGCCATGGGAGGAAACACAGCACACGTGTGAACGGTACCCAGTGTACACACAGCCACGGGAGGGAACACGGCACACGTGTGAACGGTACCCAGTGTACACACAGCCACGGGAGGNCGTGTGAACGGTACCCAGTGTACACACAGCCACGGGAGGGAACACGGCACTCCGTGTGAACGGTATCCAGTTTACACACAGCCACAGGAGGGAACACGGCACTCGGTGTGAACAGTACCAGTGTACACACAGCCACAGGAGGGAACACGGCACTCCGTGTGAACGGTATCTAGTGTACACACAACCATGGGAGGGAACACAGCACTCCATGTGAACAGTACCAGTGTACACACAGCCACGGGAGGGAACATGGCACTCGGTGTGAACAGTACCAGTGTACACACAACCACGGGAGGGAACACAGCACTCCATGTGAACAGTACCAGTGTACACACAGCCACGGGAGGGAACACGGCACTCCGTGTGAACGGTATCTAGTGTACACACAGCCACGGGAGGAAACACGGCACTCCGTGTGAACGGTATCCAGTGTACACACAGCCACAGGAGGGAACACAGCACTCCATGTGAACAGTACCAGTGTACACACAACCACGGGAGGGAACACGGCACTCCATGTGAACAGTACCAGTGTACACACAGCCACGGGTGGGAACACGGCACTCCGTGTGAACAGTACCAGTGTACACACAGCCACGGGAGGGAACTCGGCACTCCGTGTGAACGGTATCCAGTGTGCATACAGAGCTCGCCTTAAAAACTCTTAAATATTGCAAAGAAATCATACATATCTGGTACTCCACGCACACATTAGGGAACATAGTCTCCTTCCTTCAAGGAATGGTGGGGGAGTGGTTCTTACAACAGAATTTAGGAGATGACTCTTCCAAAGGCTAAAACTGGCCAAAGACCTTTTAAAAAGAAAAGAGGACAGAGTGTTTGAGAAGAGGAATGAGAAGTCACTGGAACATTAGTTCTGCTGGACATAAGGGTTTGACAAATGTGGAGTGCAATGCAGACACCCGCGCAGGTTTCCAACCAACAAGCCCTGAAGTCAATGCCAGGGCTGTTATGCTCCAAAACAGCTGAGCAGCAGGGATCCACCTCATCTTCATTAAAATTCGACAATCTGTCTGCCATCCTTAGAGTAAATCCATAGAGAGCCCCTGTATTCCTGACCAGGTGTTTAACACCCAATGATGCTCATGTCATCAATCAGGTGACTCCGTCAAGTGCCACGGTGTCAGGTATCAGGAAAAAAAGATTCTCCAAGTCCTGGTTGAAAGCCCTAGTACTTAAAGTCTTAGATTACATCATGCTACCTACAGATACCTGCCCTTCACATCAGAATTCCAGTTACAGAGCATCTTCAGGGTTAAAAGGGTTAGCGTGGTATAGGACCCTAATCATAGCAATGCTCATTCTGCCACAGTCTTCCAGTAAACAACTGCCCTAGAAGTCACAGGCGTCAGTCCCTACGAGTCACAGGTCCTACAGCCCCTAAAAGTCACAGTCCCTTAGAAGCCATTCCAGTAAGTTCTACTATGACTTGGCAGCCACCACCACTGTGGTGGGTGAAATGGACTTGGAGAATAGGCCAGGCCGCCTCTTATCTTACCAAATGTGCGATCATGAAAATGAGTCACTGCTATGACTTGATATGGCACTCAGCTTCCAGCACTGACCCCAATGAGTGTTTTATAAACCCTGACATGCAAGGACCCAAAAATGTGGGGTAGGCGCTAGAGATGGCTCAGTGGTTAACAACACCTGATGCTCTTGCTGAGAACCCAGGTTTGGTTCTCAGCACCCACAAGGTAGCTCACTACCATCCCTAACTCCTATTCCAGAATATCTGCACCCTCTTCTGACCTCGACGGTACCAGCACACATGAGGTACGTACATGCACACACAGCAAAACATTCATATACATAAGACAAATCTAAAAAAAATTGTTTTTAGTTGGGGGTATACACTTTCAGTCAAGTAGTAGTGAAGCTAAAGACATCATGATGTTAGCAAAAACTGTCAACTCCAGACGCCACTGTAGTCATCAAAGGTGAGCAAGAGGCAGGAAGGGAGGGAGGGACAGAGAATGAGAGAGTAATTAAAGAGAAAAATAATTCTGAAAGGAAAGAGGGAAAGAGAAACACAAAAGACAAGATCAGAGATAACACAAGAGCTCACAAAGAAAGACAAAGCCCTCTCTGGCATTTGCAGCTCTCAGCTTTCGGGGCATTTGTGAAATGACGGTTGCAATAACACAAACAGATCGGTGAGTCATCTGCTTCCAACCTGAGTCAAAAAGGGCTGCTTCTAGACAAACCGAAAGCAAAGCAGCTCTGCCTGCACACTTAACCATGCCTACCGTGCACCACCGCTACAGGACAGGATGTGGGGAAGAACGAGGCGGTGGGAGTGAGTGCCGTCTTTACTGGTCCCAGTGTCACCGCAAAGAAATACTGTCAAGATTTAAACCATTATAATGGAAAGGCTATGAAGGTCTCAGTTATAATGCTTCCTCTGATGTTCCCGTTCATAAATGCCCCTTTATGCTGCCCACGTGGCCATGCTCCACTAAACATCAGTACATGTGTACCCCAGTGGGAACGCTGCACCCTAGGTTCCCAGCAGGAAGCCAGGCAGCAACTAAGCAACCCAACTCCTTGGCTCATCATCTCCAGCCTGTGTAAGTGAGCACATACGCTCACTTCCATCTCTCAAGGGTGGACTGAGCGCCATCCAGGAGCTAATGAATAGAGCATACAGCCATCCCATAGCAGGGTCAACAAGGCATCTACATGCCAAACACCTGGGAAAAACAGACATAGATGTATTCCATGCGGACACGTATCTGTGTAACACAGAGACTTTTTTACTACTTGGACACCTAAAATACACACACACACACACACACACACACACACACACACACACACGCCTGGTGGCCTAATGTGAAAAGCAGTTTCCTCTGCTTTGTGTTTTGTGTAGATTGCAGATTGGTAGCACTTAAAAGGAAGCTAGCTAATTAGGTGTGTTCACAGAGACACCTTTACTTGGATATAGCAGGCAGAAAGGTTTTAAAAAATGGTTTCAAGAGATCATTTCCATAGCAGGGTATGGGGGCGCACGTCTTTAGTTCCCGCACTCAAGAGGCAAAGGCAGGAAGATCTACGTAAGCTTGAGGCCAACCTGGTCTACAAAGCAAGTTCAGGACAGCCAGAGCTACACAGAGAACCCTGTCTCGGAGGGAGGGAGGGAGGGAGGGAGGGAGGGAGGGAGGGAGGGAGGGAGGGAGGGAGGGAAAAAGAAACCATTTTCCTAGCTGGGTGTACAGCTCAGTGAACAGAGCATACACCACCCTGAGTTGGCTCCCTAAATAACACCAGGCAGTCACAAGGAAAGGTAGAGGGCTGGGGTGCAGTTCAGCAGGAGAGCTTTCCTCAAGCATGCACAAGGTCTGGGGTTCAACCCCCAGTAACTCCAAAAGTAAAGCAACCCTTTCCCGTACAAATTAAGACTATAGGCATGAAGGTTTGGCATGGTGGTACAAACCTTTAATCCCAGCACTTCAGGGACAAAGGCCGGTGAATCTGTGACTTCTAGTCCAACACGATCTACATAATGAGTTCCAGACGCCAGGGCTATAGTGAGACCCTGTCTCTTACATGCATGAATACCTCAGATGCATGTTGAGGAGACATAAACTAAGACATGGTGGATACAAGAAAAGATGCCAGGATAAAATGAGGCTAAAACCTGTACCAGGAAAACCATGAAAGGCAATCACACTCCGGTAGGATTTGCTGAAGGAAGCAGAAGCAGGAGGATCACAAGTTTGAGGCCAGCCTGAACTACACATTTAAAAAAAAAAAAAAAAAAAAAACTATGAAAAGACTGCTATAGTAAACCCAGCTTGGAGGCTGACACAGGAGGATAGCTCACATTTGCTAGGTGGGCAGCTAGTGCCAACCACAAGCCACCACTGGCTTGCCTTCCCTGTTGATCTGTAATTGGTGAGCCTGTGACAGAGCCGGCAATTATCATTAGGCCCCCTGTATTTATTTCACACACAAAGGCAAGCAGAAGAGACCAGTTAGTAATGACCAGGAAATACACTTTATTTTATGGAGCTGCTAGAGCAGGAGACATTATTTGGAAAATACAAAGTGAAAGGATAAAATAAGCTAGAAAAACTCAATTTTCTTCTCCCTTCCTCCCAAAGCCACACTTAGGATAAAATGAGGTTTGTGCAGGTTAATCCTTATGAGGTAAGAAAAAAATGATTAAATACATTTAAAAAATCAATTGTACATTAAACCAAATCCAGGAACTGCAAAAACAAACACCACAGCGCTCCTCCAGCCAGTATTCGCTACAGTCTGGTCAGCAGGGGATACCCTGCCTCACAGAGTCCCAGGAGGTAATGGGGGCAGGGCACAGAAAAGGAACTGTCACTCTATCTGGATTTCACTGGAAATAGTGACTTCTAGATACTACAGTGAAAGAAATCTCCAATAAATAAGCCTTTAGAGCTCAAGATGAAATCTTAAAAACTCCACTGAACCAATGATAACCATTTGATAAACAGAAGTTATAAAATCAATTCATTGTTAAATGATTTGCCACTGTTTCTAGTCATTCCTTCTGCTCATTAACAAAGTCTATTAACTGTCACTTCTAGAACGACAACAGGATTAGAGAGGTGAAACTGCCTTGCTTTTGTCTTTGAGGGGCACTCTGTGGGGAGGCCGTCCTGATTCCAGGGCCCCAGGAGCCTCAGAGGAAAGACTATCAGAAGGCAAAGCCCTGGCTGCCTGCCCCTCCCATAGGGACCGGGACGGTATACCCCTCCCAAGGCTGGCTGCCTTCTCTGCATGCACCAGCACACCACCCAGGTCTTCACAGGACTTGCTTTAGTACACACCAGAAGCTCAGGGCCGGGGTAGAAGGGCTCTTCTGGGAAAGCTGTCTGGTTTACGCACTTCCAACAAAGCCCAGGGCCCAGTAACCAGTCTTTGAGCCCAAAGTCTCAACAAGTGACAAACCCAAAGCTTTTCCCTCAGTGTGCTTCTGACAGAAGCAGTCTGGAACTATAGAGAAACCTCTGAAGCCTGACAGGGTTGCAAGGGAAACAGGTAATCGAAGACATGACAGTGTATTCTCACTAGAGTAAGACAAGACTCATGGAGACGGTTCCAAAGCTCACAGCACTGTTCGAGTGGGTTATTGATGGCTAGCAGTTGGCAGCAAGGAGGAGCTGACAAAAAGACTACACTCCCTTAAAGGCATCTCGATTCTCTTATCTTCAAAGATGATGAAGGCCACTGCACTGACTGACAGGAGAAAACGCCTGGATGCTGATGGGGTGCAGATAAAGGATTCACCTGAGGGGCAGAGAAAGGGGAAATGGGTCCTGGATATCGAGTTTCCTTTACTTAGGTGGATTCCAGTGACTCCCGGAGGACCCGGAGTCAGAAAGCAAACTGCTCACTGCTCACTTTCCCAACCTTCACTCTGCCAGCAGGAGATGGAATAACAGGCAGCTGCTGCCCCCTAGAAGCTACCTGAGATGTAGCAGCTTCCGCAGAGACACCAGATGAAAAGATCCTATTATCTCCCTCGATCTCATAACCTGTCATTAGTGAGGTACATGGGTGCAGACGCCTCCTCCGAGCCTGAGGAGGCGCACATCACCTGTGATAAATTAATAGGTGCCTTTCCAACAGCGAAGATGCACACAGAAGACTCCAACCAGGGAGAACACAGAAAGGCAACAGCTTCTCAGCAAGCACAGAGCAGCAGGCAGACAGCGACAGCCACAGCCTGTCTGAGCCGCACCGCACCACGCCAGTCAACACTGTGCCCAGATCTGCAGCTCCCATCCGCTCAAGTTCAGCAGGAGCACCTGGGACTTTGAGTCTCAGCCCACTGCACTCACTCTGGAGGTCTGATTGCCCTGGGCTTCAGGTCCCTCACTAGAAAATGGTAAGGGTGATCCTCACCAGGGTGTGAGATTTGAACCAGACGACAATAAAGAAACAAGCACTGAGGCCACAGAACTACACAGCAGCCCTCTTGGCCGATGAGATCAGAGCTAATAATTGCTCAGTTAATAAAAGAAACTTTTTCAGTTAAATTGAAGAATCATTAAAAATGGAGCCTACTCTACTTACCTTCAACATTTTATACTAACTGAAAATCTATAAATGTACAGTCATTCACTAATCTTTTGATGTGGAGCCAAGACCTTTCCTTTGAGTGTGGGCCCACAGACTGGAGTTCCCAGACATCTTTCTCCTGAATAAACCCCACCCACAACACACCCTCCACATTTCTAAAGCAAAGCAAGAGCCTACAGACATTACAAAAGCAACTGCAGCGTGGATTCGTCTGGATGTGTATGGTCTCAGCCTGGTGTTTATTGTTCCAGACTGAATTTGATGGCAATCTTCTTAGTTCACACTCACCACACAAGTAACTGAATTTTTAATAGAAAATTTTGGTCACGTTAGTCTTTACAGAATGCATCACTCCCGTAGAATCCTCTTCACTTTGTCTCCCCTGTTGGTATCATAGTTAACGAAACAGCACCGCTCAATAGGAAGCACGGCTGGCAGGGGAGGTCTAGAAACCGGCCGACGGCAGTGTAAGAAAGAATATGGGATCGGCTGGCCAGCCTGCCTCATGAAAATCCTGGTCAGGAGATGAGGCTCTGGAGGCCTAAAGGAGTGGTTCTTAGTTCTTAGCCTTCCTAATGCTTTGACCTTTCAATACCCTCATGTTGTTGTAACCCCGACCACAAAATTATTTTCATTGCTATTTCATAACTGTAATTTTGCTACTGTTATGAACTGTAATGCAAATATCTATGTTTTCTGACGGTCTTAGGTGACCCTGTGAAAGGGTCATTCGACACCCACTGAGGGACCAAGATTCACAGTTTGAGAACCACTGAGTTATAGGCCATCAGAAGAAGCTCTTGACGCTCTTAAAGAAATACATGTTGGAGCTGGAGAGATGGCTCAGAGGTTAAAAGCACTGCCTGCTCTTCCAAAGGTCCTGAGTTCAATTCCCAGCAACCAAATGGTGGCTCACAACCATCTGTAATGAGATCTGGTGCCCTCTTCTGGTATGCAGACATACATGCAGACACAATACTGAGAATACTGTATACATAAAAAATAAATAAATCTTTTTTTAAAAAAAGAAATACATGTTTAGGGTACCCTACTTTATTTCACAAGAGATCGGCAGAAGTTCTCAAAAGTACACACAGGCCTAAAGTGAAGACATTCGCCACCAAGAATGAATGACAAGTTCAAGCTTCACATGCGTGCCATGGCAAATCATATGTACACACATAAATAAATGTAAAACAGTATTTTTACGTGCAAAAGCCAGGTATGATGGGAAACTGAGGCAGGAGAATCACAAGTTCAAAGACAGCCTGGACTATAAAGTAAGACCCTATTGCAGAAAAAAAAAAAAGAAGGCACATAAGACAAAAAGTTGGAAAAAGAAAATAGGAAACCATTAAGACAGTCAACTTGTGAGCTGGATTCTGTTGGTAACTAACTCCTGGTTACACGAGGCTAGAAAAAGAGGCCCTAACCCAGAGATCCCCTTCACTGTGGGCCTGGCTGAGTCACAGCTGACACCAACAGTGAGAGGCCTCCTGGAAGATCCCTTGGCAAAAGGAACACTCTGAGCGCCACCCCAGACTGTAGACGGAGGAGCTGCAGCCCTGGGGGCTTCCAGGCAAGAGGGCGCAAAGGTGGCAGTGCAAGCATCTTCTCGACAGGGCAATGCATCCTCAACATGCTCCGCTGGGGCCATGTGTTAGCCCCTCTCTGCCTCCGACTGTCAAGGGGTGCCCCTAGATAGATTTACCTCCAGAATCACTCAATGTCAGCCCATCTCGAGCCTGCTCGGACAAACTCATAATGGCAGAGCGAAGATTTGTGGAGCAACAAGCATAAATCTTGGTTATAACTACAAACCATAAAAGAAAGGAGAGCTGGGAGGGAAGAGGGAAGGGCGGCAGACACGTCCTTCTCCCAAGCACCACTTTATCTTCCTGCAGCTCTGCACCACGCACAGGGGATTAACTATGGGACATATTTTTCAAGCCCAATCAGTCTGTGTAGTTTGACAATGGGCTCAAACATTTTTAAATGGAAATTATCCTGGAAACGTGGGGCACACAGCTGTCCTAAGAACAGCGTGTTCGGTGCTCTTCAGAGGGCAATATGAGCTCCGTTTGCCACCCTACAGGCCACACGAAAAGATGTTTATATATAACAAATTTTCAAGTATAATAATGATCAACTTTAAACAAAGGAAAAGCATTTTTGGAATGTCCCTCTGCCCCAGAAAGAGGCATGGAGCCCACCTTCAGCAACACTACTGGAACAGCTGAGAAACAGCCACAGTTCCAGGAGCAAGGGCCACAGGCGTCCTTCTGAAAGAATGCGTCGGGACTAGATTAAAAACAAACCTCCCTTAGTATGCTCAGAAAAACATACAACCGCTCCAGCGGTGGACCCTACAGCTCCAAAATAAGAAGGCTGTTCAGTGATCTACAGGGCAGGGCCTCACCTTACAGGGGCCACAGCAAACACAAAATAGAACCGGGAAAAGCCAGGAAGCTAAAGCATAAACAAAGGTGAAAACTGTCTCAATGCCATTTCTGTAATTATTACCCCAAGAGTTTCGATTCATCTAATAATTATTTGTAAAAGAATACCTCCAAACTGAAAAAAACAACCTCCTCATCTACCTGAAAGAGGAAACAACTGAAGGGCACCGCCTAGTCTTTTCCATAACCCTCCTCAGACTATAATAGGAAGGATGGAGCAGGGAGAGGCAGTAATTTCAAAATCAGTAAGTGGCCTGGAGATTAGAGCCACCCAGAAATGGAATGAGGCTTTTTTCCAGTTCATCCATTTCAGCCTTTAGAGCTAACCAGTGTTCCTCCTAGACCTGTCAGGAAGAGGGACGCACCGGCCCTCCCCCACCCGGCGCTGCTCTGTGTGAACATTAGTGGTAAAAGGGGACATTTTCCTCACTAAAGGTTTTAGACTACTTAGGAGGGAAGCCAGCATGTCTTCCTATCCTAGCTCATCACATGGTGACAGCCTCCCCATCAAGGGCACTAAGAGAGAGCCCCATCCGCAAATGCTTTACATGTGGTCTTGTTCCCGAGTTTCCCAGCAGCAAATACAGCCAGTAGCAGTTCTGCTAGTCAGACAGCTGAGGCCAAGGAATCATGAGAACAAGGGCAGCCTGGGCAATATAACCCCGTCTCTCACAAAAACAAAGGAATGGATTTTGCACTGTCTGTCTGGTGTCATCCCTATTCACTACATTCTGACAGAGGTTCCTGTGCAAGAAAAAGGCAAGCAAGAAGTGACAAGCCAGTACGGAAACTCTGCCATATTCGCTACCTCCTGGAAAGAATGACAGCTTCCTGAGATTCACGCATTTCTGGTTCCATTACTCATATGTGTAAAACACTTTTGCGAGTGTATCAAAAACAAATATATGCCATGTATGGTGGCATATACCTATAATTCTAGCACTTTAACTGAGGCAGGAGAATTGTCATTAGTTCAAGACCCAACCTGGGCTACATAATGAGTTCCAGACCAACCAAGATTATTGAGTGAGATCACCTTAATACCTCCACCCCCACCAAATTTTCCCACAGAATATCTGAATTTTATAATATATCTACATTTGTTATGCTATCATACACACACATGTACACACATGCATACATGAGTATGCACAAAGAAATGTATTGAGCATATGAATGTCATCCTTCAAAAATGTTCTTATGGATAAAAAATAAGAACCACTTATTCCCACTAACCCTGCTAACTAGTACAGCAGCAAGGTACTCCAACCACAAAAACTGCAAAAGACACAAACCCGAGGCAGACTGTCAGGAATACCCTAAAGATGGAGAAGACAGGCAACAGCCATAGCCATTCTTAAAGAAAACCTCACAGTACTGGCTGGATCCCTGGATTCACCAAAACAGTTATGGTCTGTTTGTTTGTTTTTCAAGACAGGGTTTCTCTGTGGCTTTGGAGCCTGTCCTGGAACTCACTCTGTAGACCAGGTTGGCCTCAGACTCACAGAGATCTGCCTGTCTCCGCCTCCCGAGAGCTGGGATTAAAGGCACATGCCACCACTGCCTGGAATTAATGGTCTTTTGATAACCAGCCTCTGGTGAACTGGTTTCAAAAACAAATAGAAAGAGTTGGAGAGGTGGTCTGGTGGTTAAGAGCACTTGCTGTTCTTGCAGAGGACCCAGCCATCCACGTAGCAGATCACACTTCTGTAACTCCAGTTTCAAAAGATCTAGTGCACCCTTCTGGTTTCCTCAAGCGCCTGGCACATACATGGTGGACACATATACGCACATACACATTGAAGGGTGGGGAGAAGAGCTGAGCAGAGCCATGCGGCACATGTCTTTAATTCCAACTCTCAGTAAGCAGAGGCAGGCAGATCTCTGTGAGTTTGAGCCTCTCCTGGTTTACATAGCAAGTCTCAGGCCAGGTATGGTTGGTTATACAAGAGACTCTGTCTTAAATAAAAAAATAAAAAATAAAAAAAATTAAAAAAAAAAGTTTTAACCTAGAAAAGCTGACAAGGTAGAAATTTACTATCCTTTTTGGATTATTTTGGAGGAAAGACGATAGCCTTAACTACAGAATCAGACACTGTATCAAAACAAACAAATAAATGGAAAACCCTTAGACCTACAGACCAGAAGCAGCAAAGATAGCAGGAAACTCACCCACTAGAGAAAATTTGGAATCCAAGTGCAAGAAGCTGAAAGTCTAGTTGAAGCAAACACAGAGCCTGTGTGATGTAGGTGAGCAATAATGTTGCTGAATATTGAGAAACAGAGGGGGACAAACGAGCAGATATGCAAACCAGACCATATTCACCACTTCAAACAGCCAGCAACCAGATGACTAAGGAAATCTCAGGTACCTAGGCCTAGTTTCAGCATCCAGGCAAGACAAGAGCTGAGCTGTGCCATGCGCCCAGTCGTTCTGTGTCACATACGCAGACAAGTACTCGACCACTGAGCTTCCCATGCACAGGCTCTCACCACACAGTCCAAGGCTGGCCTAGGTCTCAGGGCCCCCTGCCTCAGGCTCCTGAGTGCCGAGATTACAAGTGTGTGCCATGTGTTCATCGGCTCTCAGGGAAGTCCAGGGAACCAGACGCGGGTTCTGGATGAGCCCCAGAAGTCCTGGCTTGATAGGAGAGCCACAGGCTGTTTTCAACACATCTGAGAGAAGACAGAGATCAACCCTCCTGAGGGCGGTCACCATTTCTTCCCTTGGGACAAGGGAGACAGCTCAGTGGGTAAAAGTGCTTTCCACACAAGCCAGACTCTTGTCCGCAGAACTCAGCATGGAGAAAGAGAAGCAACTCTGCTGTCCTGGAACTCACAGAGATCCACCTGCCTCTGCCTCTCGAGTGCTGGCTGGGACTGAAGGTGTGTGCCACCACACCCAGGCCTGAATTGCAGTTTCTAATAAGGAAAAAATTTACTTCAAAATGATCATCTGGGATTTAGCAAGAGGGCTCAGCAGGTAACAAGCAGCGCTTGTCACACAGACTGACAACCTGAGTTTACTTCCCAGAGCCACAGGAAGGGAGAACCAGCTTCCCACGCTGACCTCTAGTACAGAAGGCAAGCAGTGCTGAAGTATGTGCACGCCCACATTCACACGCGCACACATGCGCGCACATGCACGCACATGCCCCAAATAAAAGATAAATCCATTTTTTTAAAAATTTATTTTATTATGTATACAATATTCTGTTTGTGTGTATGCCTGCAGGCCAGAAGAGGGCACCAGACCTCATCATTACAGATGGTTGTGAGCCACCATGTGGTTGCTGGGAATTGAACTCAGGACCTTTGGAAGAGCAGGCAATGTTCTTAACCCCTGAGCCATCTCTCCAGCCCAGATAAATCCATTTTTAAGATGACCATCTAGGTTTTTTTTTTTTTTAATTGGTCAATTTGGTTTTTGTTTTGTTTGAGACAAGGTCGTATTTAGCCCAAACTGGCTTCAAACTTACTATGTAGCTAAGGACAAGTTACCTTGAACTTCCCCTCCCACTAGGATTACAGGCCTACACCACCTCTCCTGTTTCACGTTGTACTGGGGATGGAACCCAAGGCTTCACGCATGACAGGCTACCAGCTTAGTTAAGCTACAACCACAGCCCTAATGATCATCTAGTTCTGGAAAACAAAATTATCTGCCTTCAGCATCTTGTGCTTAATCCTTTCAGTGCAGAGCCCAGAAAACAACCATTAAGGAATTTTGTACAAAATTCACAAGCAAGCTGGGGCATAATAACACACGCCTTTAATCTCAGCACTAGGGAGGCAGAGGCAGGTGGATCTCTGAGTTCAAGGCCAGCCTGTCTACAGAGTGAGTCCCAGGACAGCCAGAGCTACATAGTGAGACTCTGTCTTTGGGGGAAAAATTACAATGAGTTAAAAATAAACATAATTTTATCATCATAGTCCTCAAGACCTAGCTTCAGATACCTCAGAAACTATCCCTAAGCTCCCACTGACAACCCTCCCCCTTCTCTGAATGAGGCGCCCTCTCCGACTCCCAGCCAGGCAGCTCAGCCCAAATTATACCCAACTTTGTGCTGCTTTCTAAAATTACAGACAGTGCTCCCTTTTCACTAATTGTTTCATGTACACAAATGCCTTTTTTTCCCCAAATAAAATACACGAATTACTTAAAAACAAGGCCTGTTTGATTCTGTAATTGTCTGTTCTCCGTGCTGCAGTTACGCACTCAAGTGGCAGCCGACACGCTTGCACGGCCTCCCCCCTCCCTCCTGCCGACGGAAGGAGTGCCAACCGAAGGAGCTGAGCACTGAGCGCTTCCCCACCACAGCCCTGACTGAGCTGTGGGCCTGAGCTGCTACCCCTTCTCCAGCACCCCAGGATGCTCAACTAGCCAGTCACCACCAGTCCACAGCAGCCAAGAGCTCTCTTGCTACTTAATCTGTGCCCATGGCTTGCCCCAAAAGCAAGCCCTCCATGGGCTCCTCTGCCTGCCACGCTCCTGCCACCATTCCCAAGAGGAAGGAGTTGCTCACACAAGACCATACAACTCGGCTGGTGCCCTCATTTAATCAGGCTGCTGCAAATGACTGGCCAAAAGCAATAAGGGCATGACTGAGAGACTGTGGGAGTTTAATATAAAAAAATTAATAAAAAAAGGGGGGGGGAGGAAAAAGGGTCTACCTTTTAATAGGGCCCTAATTACACAACTCACAGGATCAGCCCAAATGAGATGGGAGTTTATTTCGGGGTTTTTTTTTTAATTATTGTTTTTTTATATATATATAAATTGCTGCTATGTGTTTTCTTTCCTCTGAGCAATTATGCAGTAAGTACGTAAAGAGGAGAAAAAATATTAATTAAATATAAGGTAATTGTAGCGTTGGCCTGGAGAGAATGAGTATGAACTCTGGACGATCACAGGCTACCAGGGTTTGAAGACTGCTCAGGGGCTCCCAGGAAAGAAAGAAATAACACAACCAACCAACAGGCAGATGCGCTGTGCAGCGGAAGAAGCCACATTCAGAATCCCACACAGCACAGGCCTGCGGGGCTCCCCACTCCCAGGAGTTAGCCAATGTAAGACACTCTGGGCTGCCAAAGAGCTTTTTCAGTCGTACCCCCAAAAGATGGCCTGTCCTCACTTCTTAGGACGGAGAGCCAAATCAGGAAGTTTCAAATGAGCCCGCAATAGTAGGGATAAAAGAGCACTGTGCTCAGTTTGGACTTCAGTCTGAAGGGTTTGAGAGCGCACACAGAGGACACGCTTACACCTGGCAGCATGAAGCATCCTAGGAAGGGGCAGGCAATACCGAGAGAGTGAAAGAGGTACACAGAAATGTTGATATGTGAGCCATAACTGGTGACAAAAGGTGACACGAAAAGTCTCAGAGGTACTTGTGTCCTCTGGGTCTAGCTGCACCACAGCCGGATTCATCTCACCTGCTGCCTAGAAAGCCTCAGAACACGCTAGAACCTGGACCTGTTCATACCAGCCCAGGCCTTCACATCGTCCCTCAACTCGGCCAGGAGAAGAGTGGAGAAAGCAGGGACGACTACAATACACGGGCTGCGGAGACAAAGCCTGGCACTGTGCCCTGTGCTCACCAGTCGCCACCACTCTGAGAGAGGAATGGCTTGGCAAAGTTAAACCAAAGGCTGGCGCACCCCTAAAACTGATCTGGTTTGTACAGAACCGGTCTTACTACCCAGCCCACAGGATTTACATCAAGTTCTGAAATGCCAAACAGTGAGAACAGGACAGGCGGGCAGGGACTCTGGCTCAGACCACTAAAGCAAAAACACTCCACACGGAGAGTGACTTAGCTGAGTGTAGTGCCATTCGCCTTCTTAGTCCACACTTGTGAGGCTGGCTGTAGCAGAAGAACTGTTGTGAGCCTGAGGCCAGCATAGGCTACCTAGTGAGTTCAAGGATAGACCGGGTTATAGAGTGTGATCCTCCTTGTTTAAAAAAAGAAAACGGAGAAAAAGAAAAGGTCCTTCAGCACTCAGTAGGCCTCCTTCCTGTTAGAGTCTAGGATACTACGAGTGATGTGGCACTCGGTAGGCCTCCTTCCTGTCAGAGTCTAGGACACTACGGGTGATGCGGCACTCGGTAGGCCTCCTTCCTGTCAGAGTCTAGGATACTACGGGTGATGTGGCACTCGGTAGGCCTCCTTCCTGTCAGAGTCTAGGATACTAC
>JAQHUG010000137.1:2173869-2184914 GCA_028555095.1 Dicrostonyx torquatus
TACATAGATCTAATCTACACAGGAAGTAGAAAGTAGAAAAAGAAGCTGGGCAGTGATGGCATACGCCTTTAATCCCAGCACTCGGGAGGCAGAGGCAGGCGGATCTCTGTGAGTTCGAGGCCAGCCTGGTCTACAAGAGCTAGTTCCAGGACAGGCTCCAGAACTGTCTCAGGAAAAAAAAGAAAGAAAGGAAGGAAGGAAGGAAGGAAGGACGGAAGGAAGGAAGGAAGGAAGGAAGGAAGGAAGGAAGGAAGAAGAAAAAGATAAGATCTCCTGAGTAAATTGGGAGCAAGGGGACCTTGGGGGAAGGTTGAAGGGGGGAGGGGAACAGAGAAAAATGTAGAGCTCAATAAATAGCAATAAAAAAAATAGCTGGGTGGCTGGACAGTGGTGGCACACGCCTGCCTGGAAGGAAGGCAGAGGCAGGCAGTTTGAGGCCAGCCTGGTCTACAGAGCAAGTTCCAGGACAGCCAGTACTACACAGAGAAACCTTGTCTCAAAAATTAAATAAATAAATAAATTTTAAAAATATGAATTTGAGGTCAGCCTGATCTACATAGCCAGTTCTACACTAGCAAGGACTACATAATAAGACCCTGTCTCCAAATTAATTCATTAACTAATAAATTAATTAAAAGTTAGCAGGATATGATCTATGTATAATCAATCCCAGCACCTGAAAGGTGGAGGCAGGAGGATCAGGGGTTCAAGGCCAGCCTCAGCTGCATATTGAATTGGAAGCCAGTCTGGGCTACATAAGACCATGCTTCAATAAGCAAAAGTTAGGGCCCTGGGGAGATGGCTAGGTAAGTAGCATGTTTGATGCTCAAGTCTGAGGCCCTGAGTTTCATCCCCTGAACCCAAGTAAAAGACCTGGCTGTGGTGGTGTGGGTTTATAATCCCAGTGCTGAGGAGGTGGAGGCAGGAGAATTCAATCCTGTCTACTAGGACTCACTGGCCACCCAGCCTAGTCTAACCTAGTGGGAGACCTGATCTCAAAAAAAAAAAAAAAAAAAAAAAAAAAAATCAAGATGGCTGTTCTCCTGAACAGTAACACCCATGGTGGACCTCTGGCCTCAACATGCACACATCTATATGTAGACATGAATGTGAGCATGTGTGCGCATACGCACACACACACACACACACACACACACACTCAAATGTTTTAAGGAAAAAAAATAAAAAGAGCACAGTGGAAGAGAGGGAAGCTGTAGTATGACAGAGACAAAGTGTGCCCTCATCCCTGCTGTGAAGGGGTGACCTTCCCCTGCTGGGAAGCTTGCCAAGTGCTCACTTCACTGCACAGCAAAGGCCAACGGCGAAGGGTTCATGAACTTGAGCAATGAGAGAACCTCCAAGTGAGTG
Organism: Dicrostonyx torquatus; assembly: GCA_028555095.1. Lineage (NCBI taxonomy): Eukaryota > Metazoa > Chordata > Mammalia > Rodentia > Cricetidae > Dicrostonyx > Dicrostonyx torquatus. The sequence continues at coordinate 2,175,238 of JAQHUG010000137.1, forward strand.
TAAGTCAGTGTCACTCTGCATATGTACTAAGCCAGTCCATATAGAAACAGCCCTTTGCCGGGAAAGAATAAGAGCCAATCCACAAATTCTCTCGAGGCAGTATGGCATATGGAAAGGGCTTGTGCAAACTTGGGCACTAAAGCTGAGTGACTGGGCACGCTGCTCAGCCAAGCTCAGCTCAGTTGCCCCGCCGTGGGAATGATTCTGCGACATCTACTCAAGAGGAAGAGATAAGCGGTCCTATCAGGCCAGCCCTTTGCTCTCCACTTCCAGCTGCAATGGAGTAGCAGGGAGACTGGTTTAGTCTCCCACAGGTGGGATCCTTGCAGAAATATGCTCCCGCGACAGATACAGAACAACACCAAGGGTCTGTGCCTGACACCACCTTGGCTTCCCGCCATGGGGCACACTTCAGACCGAGAAGAGGAAGCACAAAGCACGGCAGTCTCCGTATGCTGAGGAGTCAGAGACCAGATTTCAGGGAGGCCAAGACAGACGAAAGCAGCAGGGCGAGTTCCAAAGAAAGCTTTGCAGAAAGGAAGTTCCAGAAATCCACACAGAGTTTCCTTTGAGACTTTGTTCATCACTAAAATCTGTGCACACACGATGAAAGTCCACCACGAAGGCGGAAAAAAAATGGTGAGACAGGAGCTGTGAGCGCTCTCGGGTGCTCACAAGGCTCTGGACCCCAAGTTGTCACAATACACTGCCCTGCTTACTCAGGGAACTCCACAGACACCTGAAAAATCTTCAGCTTGGGGCAGGGATGCTGCCCCAAGCTATCCTGAGAGCAAAGGATACTCTAACAAACCTTAACAGAAGGACTTGAGGGGCCGGGGCACAAGTACAACCACGCTTGTAACAAGCCAAGTGCACAAAGACTTGTAACCCCAGCTCTGAGGGGACAGAGACAGACAGAAGGATCACTGGGGCTTACTGCTTTCCAGCACAGGCTTCAAAAGACTAGGCAGAGCAATTGAAGAGGGCACCTGATACCCTCTTCTGGGCTTGATTCTAGCATACAAATCCACTTAGGCAAAGAAAGACAGAGGAGGAAGAGGAGGAGAGCAGGACTTGAAAGAATCACAACCTCCCCTTCAGAACAAAGGCCAACATTCTTTAATGACCACAAATTCCAGCCCAGTGTGTCCACACTTGTAATACTATCATTCAAGAAGCTGACAGACAGATCCTGAGTTCAAGGCCAGCCTAAGCTACATAGCAAGATCCTGTTTCAAACAAACAAGAAAAACCCCACAGAGACTACAACTGAGGTAGCTCAGTGGGAAAGGATGCTTGCTACCAACCCCGACAACCTGAGTTCGATCTCCAGACCACATGGCAGAAGGAGAGAACCAACACCTGCAAGTCCTCTGACCTCCACACACACAAACACATACACACACTAAATAAATTCATAGTAGTTCTTTTTTTAAAAATATACAATAAATAAATAAAAATATACAAAATTGCTGGATGGTAGTGGCGCACACCAATCCCAGCAGTCGGGAGGCAGAGGCAGGCAGATCTCTGTGAGTTTGAGGCCAGCCTGGTCTATAGAGTGAGTTCCAGGATAGCCAAGGCTACACAGAGAAACCCTGTCTTAAGGAATAAAACAAACAACGAAAGGGTCCAGATCCTGAACATAAAATTCACAACAACAGTGGAGATAAAATTTACAATAGCCAGCATCCCATCAAAACCCTCTGTTCAGCATGGTGCTCAAAGGTTAGTCATTCCAGGTGAAGGCAGGGGGACCAGGAGTTCAAGACCAGACTTTACTATACAGAAAGCTGGGTTACAAAGATCCCTGGGGGGAGGGAAAAGGGGAGGGAGGGAGGGGACCAGGAAGGGGACAGAAAGGAAGGGGAGAATAAATGAAGACCAATAGTTATATTCAAGTACATACAGAAAAACAAGTACTGGAGACTGGAGAAATAGCTCAGTGGTTAGGAACACTTGTTGCTCTTACAGAGGACTGAGGCTCGGTTCCCAGCATCCACATGGTGACTCACACCCATCCTGTATCCTTTTCTAGGGGATCTGATGATGCCGCCTTCTGACCTCCCTCCCCAACCTTCCCCACACTGCAGGGACATGATGCACATATATAAATACAGGCAAAACACTTACATACATGAAACAAATCTTTTTTAAATAAGGCATAAAAATAAAATAGCTCTTCTGATATGAAGTGCTGTATAAAGTAAAAATAAGTCCTTTGTGAGTGGCAGTGACCCTAAAGAGCTTTGGTATCAGGCTGTGCTAGGGCTCCCACCATGGCACTCAATGCCTGACCAGAGCAGGGGCTGTCATGCTATGGTGACACCAGCTTCCGACACTGCGCACCCGTGCCGCCCCCTCCTCGGAGACCATGAAAGTGGATGAGATCACCTCTAGTCTCTCCAACATGAGCAATTCTCCACTGTAAGATCAAATCCCAGCTGCCCACCACAAGCTGCATCACCACCAAATGGCCCCAATACCTTTCTCTAGAGGCAGGCCCAGGTCCTGCCAAACTCCAGAAGAGAACTGAAAAGAAATATACAAAAGAATAAAACAAAAATGAAGGAGCTGGAGAGCTGGCTCAGTGGGTAGGAGTGCCTGCTGCTCAAGCATGAGGACCTGAGTTCACACCCCGCATCTCCTATAAAAATGCTGGCAATGGGGCCGCTTGTAACCCAAGCATTGTCAAGAATGGAAAGAGGAGGCTGCCTGGGGCTTGCTGGCCACCAATCCTGGCTCCAGGCCCTGTCTCAGGGAATAAGATGGAGCGTGACAAACATCCTCCTCTGGTTACTACATAGAACACAAAAGTGTCTATACACACAAATACAACACATGAACACAAATAAAGATTTTGAAAATGATACCAGCAGGGCAAGGCAGGGTGGCGCACGCCTTTAATCCCAGCACTCAAGAGGTAAAAGCAGGTGGATCTCTGAGTTCAAGGCCAGCCTGGTTTACAGAGTGAGTTCCAGGACAATCCAGGGCTACACCGAGAAACCTGCTTTGAAAAAAGGAAGAGGCTCAGGGGTTAGGAGCACTGCCTGCTCTTCCAGAGGTTGAGTTCAATCCCCAACAACCACATGGTGGCTCACAGTCACCTTTAATGAGATCTGGTGCCCTCTTCTAGCCTGCAGGGACACATGCAGGCAGAAAAAACATTGTATACATAATAAATAAATAAATCTTTAAAAAAAGAAAAAAGAAAGGAGGGAAGGAAGGGAGGATGGACACACAGCAACTACAAGAAAAAGAAAGTATACTTAAAAACGGGAAAAAAAACTAAACAAAATGAAGGACTAAGAAAAAGAATGAAGAAAAATGAGTCTCAATGATCAGTCAGAACTGTGGTCTATCAAATATCGTAACACATATTTTATTACAAAACAACAAAAAATAGTGAGGCAGAAAAAAATGTGAAGAAATAATGGCTGAAAATTTTCAAAGTCTAAACAAAACCATAAGCACAGAGAGCGAGTTCCAGGACAAACTGACGAGTGCCAAGCAGAGCACACACAAAGCACTTAAGGAAATCAGAGCTCACAACACATGAAAAAAAAAAATCTTACAAGAAATCTGAGAAAAAGAACATTGCCCAAGACCACCCAGGATCGGCCATGACTGGAGGGAGACTTCAGAAGCCACCCGAGCTACAACATAACAGAACACAGCTGTCAAGCACCGCCAGCAGGGCCGCCAATGCAGAACTCAAGCCAAAGAAGCTGTCTCTCAAGAACAAATACAACTGGAACGGAAGGAGTTGGAGAGGGAGGAATGAATGTGTCAGGGGAAGCGTCAAGACATTAGTTTTAAGCTTGGCAGCTCAGGTATATTAGTAATCACAGGAATTCAAAGCCGAGGCAGGAGAATCACAAGCTCAAGGACTGTCTAGGGGAAAGTGAGAAAGACCCTATCTCATAATAAAAAGTACAGAATTAATAGTAACTTTAAAAGAGCTGGGAAAATAGCTCAGGGGTACAGAGCCTGCCTAGGTTCAATCTTCAGTACAAAGAGAGAGAGAGAGAGAGAGAGAAAGAAAAGAAGGGAAGGGGGCGGAAAGAGAGAGGGAGAGAAGGAGGGAGGGAAGGACATGAATGAATGAATGAATGAATATAGTAAAGACTGTATTTCAAACAGGCCAGGCATGGCAATACACACCCCTGATCCCAGAACTCCTGGACAGGCAGATCTGAGTTTGAGGTCTGCCTCCTAGTCTACATAGTGAGTTCCAGGCCAGACAGGAAGACATAGAGAGACCCTGACAAAACAAAACAACACAAAAAAGATAAATGCTCTGTGCTTTCATCTCACAACATGTCTGATAAAGTGAGCAAGCAGACACTATGGAGAAGAAACTCGAAGCCAAGTAGGCAGATGCCTTACTCCAGCAGGTTAAAAAGGGTAAGCTTGAGGCCACTGAGGCCAGGAACGGAAACCCAACCCAGCCAGGCAAAGCCCAACTCTCCTCAGGAACTGGCACGTGTTCCAAAAGGCCATGCATGAGAGGTGGCCCTTAGCCATTAAATATGTGACGGAAAAGAAGGTTCTCACTACTGTCACCAAATCAGTTGGTCATGCCAAGAATGGTGGGACATAAGGGAGCTCTGCAAAGATACCCAAACACTGTCCTACTCAAGAGGGACCTTGAACATCGCTGAACACGGAGTAGGGTGGAAATCACTTGCAATCGCCAAGTGAGAAACTGTGAGTGAGGGACCTGTCTGGCCATCCTCATGGAGCCATGAGGCAGCAGCTGACTTGCTAGAACATCTTCCCGTGGGTAAGTTCTGCACAGCACACACCCAATGTCCATCATCACCACCTCCATAAACATGAAGTCTGGCACCATGAAACTCTCCCAGACACTACATTGATATTTCAAGAAGAGCTGGGGTTGGAGAGGTGGGTCAGAGATTAAGAGCACTTGTGGCTCTTGCTGAGGAACTAACTGGCTTTGGTTCCTAGCACCTACATGGTGGTCCACAACCACCTGTAACTCCAGTCCCAGGGGACCTGGTGCCTTCCTCTAGCTCCAGAACACACATGCTACACATACACACATGCAGGCTCAAATATGAAAAATGTAATTTTTAAAAAGAAAAGGTCAGCCAGGCGGTGGTGGCGCACGCCTTTAATCCCAGCACTCGGGAGGCAGAGGCAGGCGGATCTTTGTGAGTTCGAGACCAGCCTGGTCTACAAGAGCTAGTTCCAGGACAGGCTCCAAAGCCACAGAGAAACCCTGTCTCGAAAAACCAAAAATAAATAAATAAATAAATAAAATTAAAAAAAAATAAAAAGAAAAAGAAAAGGTCATGAAAGTTAGAACATGGGACTGGAGAGATGGCTCAGTGGTTAAGAGCACTGACTGCTCTTCCAGAGGTCCCAGGTTCAACCCCAGCATTCACATGGCAGCTTACAACTGTCTGTAACTCCAAGATGACACCCACACACAGACATACACACAGGCAAAACACCAATACACATAAAAGCAAATTAAAAAAAAAACAAGTCAGACCCTTGGGAAGAAGAGATCTTCCACATGCAGAGAGAAAATACAGGACTACAGAGCAGCAGAGGTCATCAGAAAGACACAGGAAAGTCAAGGCTAGTCCTCAGCTCCAAAGGTACAACTCATCTCCACTTTAACAATAAAATTTATCCTTATCAAGTAGCATTCCAAATTTCCCATCAAGAACTTAAATAAAGTGATACCTTTAAAAGGAGGAAGAGGGAAAGAAAGAGCGAGCCAGCCAGATGCTGTCCTACATGCTTTAACCCAGGCATCAGTCGGAAGACGGAGGCAGGAAGATCGATAGATGAAGTAGACAACACACCACACACAGGGGGTGGATGGGTTACAAGAGGCACACACCAAAAGGGGTGTGGAGGGACCAGTGAGATGGTTCAGGGAACAAAGGCACCCACCACCAAATCTGAAGACCTGAGTGTGACCCCACAGGACATACATGGTGGAAGGTAAGAGCCGATACATTCCTGCAAGTTGTTCTCTGACCGTCACATGTATGTAGATACACATGCACACACTGACAAATAAATGTTTTTTAAAAAACTAAAATGAGCCGGGCGGTGGTGGCACACGCCTTTAATCCCAGCACTTGGGAGGCAGAAACAGGCGGATCTCTGTGAGTTTGAGACAAGCCTGGTTCCAGGACAGGCTCCAAAGCCACAGAGAAACCCTGTCTCAAAAAAAACCAAAAAAAAACTAAAATGAAAAAACTGTGAAGGGGCAGCAGGGGAGCACACCAGGCATGCAGCCCAATTAGCAGAGTGACTGCCTAATGTACAGAAAGGCCTGGGTTCCATCCCCAACACTGTATAAACCAGGCACAGAATACAGCCTTGTAATTCCTCCAGCAGTCGAGAAGTGGAGACAAGAGGATCCGAGGTCCAAAACCATTCTCCATAATATAATGAGTTCAAGGACATGAGACCTTGTCTCAAAAAATAAATAAGGCTGGAGTGAAGATGACTCAGCGGATAAAGGTGCTCACCACCAATCTTGATGACCCAAGCTCCAGCCTTGGAACCCACATGGTGGAAGGAGAGAACTGACTCCTAAAAGCTGTCCTATGACTTCTGCATGCATGCTGTAGCACATGCAAGCCCCACCCGCACATCAATAAGTAAATGTAAGAACAAATAATTAAATTAAAAATAACCCCCTATACCAAGCGGTGGTGGCACATGCCTTTAATCCAGCACTTGGAAGGCAGAGGCAGGTGGATCTCTCTGAGTTCAAGGCTAGACTGGTCTAGAGTGTGTTCCATGACAGCCAGGACTTTTTACACAGAGAGACTCTATTGAAAACAAAACAAAACAAAAACAAAAACCCTAGATAAATATGAACATATCAAACCTAGCAAAATATAAAAAGGGTAATACTACATATATCATGACCAATAAAATATATTGAATGAATGAAATACCAAAATAAAACCAATTCAGAGAACAAAGAAAGAACCCAAAAATATCAGCTATCAGCAGATACCAAAAAGAGCTAATGACATCATTGTTATGGAATATTATTTTAAGATCTGTGGCATTTGTTTATTCTGTGGAACATTTGTTTTAATGATGCAAAGATGTGTTGCATTATTTTATGTTGCATTTGTTTAACTCTGTGAAGCTGTGTTACTTTGCCTGTTTAAAACACCTGACTGGTCTAATAAAGGGCTGAACATCCAATAGCAAGGCAGGAGAAATGATAGGTGGGGCTGCCAGGCAGAGAGAAAAAAACAGAAGGAGAAAAAAAGAGATCAGGAAGCAAGAAAGATCAAGGAATGAGAAAAAAAAGGAGGACATCGGGGGACAGCCACCCAGTCACATAGCCAGCCACGGGAGTAAGAAGAAAAGAAAGGTATATAGGATAGAGAAAGATAAAAGCCCAAAGGCAAAAGACAGAGAGGATAATTTAATTTAAGAAAAGCTGACTAGGGGGGCTGGAGAACTGGCTCAGTAGTTAAGAGCACTGACTGCTTCTCCAGAGGACCTGGGTTCAATTCCTAGCACCCACATGGCAGCTCACAATTGTCTGTAACTCCAGCTCCAGTGACCCCGACACCCATGATAAAACATCAATGCACATAAAACTAAAGAATAAAAAAAAGAAAACAAAAGAAAAGCTGGCTAGAAATAAGCCAAGCTAAGGACAGGCATTCATAAGTAATAAAAAGACTTCACGATGTTTATTTGGGAGCTGGGTGGTGGGCCCCCAAAAGAGAAAAGGGTAGTAAAAGACAACCAACATCACATCATTCAAAACTTACATATTTTTTTTAAAAAGATTTTTATTTATTTATGATTTTTTTTAGATTTATGTTTTATTTTATATATATAAGTGTTTCACCTACATGTATGTATGTGCATCACACGGGTGCCGGGTGCCTGGCACCCAATGAGGTCAGAAGAGGAGACCGGATCCCCTGGATCTGTAGTAACAGATGGCTATGAGCTTCCATGTGCACTGGGAACCAAAGCCAGATCTTCTGCAAGAACAAACCAGTGTTCTTAACTTCTGAGTCATCTCTCCAGCCCCACAATTTGCTTTTGAAATTTTCTTTAATTTTTGTGTGTATGAGTGTTTTGCCAATATCTGTGTACACCATCTGCAACGGCTGCAGAGGCCCAGAAAGTGTTGGATCCCATGAAACTGGAGTTTGAAGCAGCTGTAAACCGCCATGGGTGTGCTGGGAACCAAACCTGGGTCCTCTAAAGGAGCAGCAAGCGCCCTTAAGCACTCTCTCCAACCACAAAACACATAATTATTTTTAATTTTTATCTGTTTATCGTGTGTGTATTGCTTCTGTGAGTTTATGTGCCCCCTACGCCTGGAGGATCCTGAGAAGCAGAAGGAAGCCACAGATCAACAGGAGTTACAAACAGCTGTGAGCCACCATGTGGGTTCTGCGGGTTCTGTGAAATCCAGGTCCTCTGGAAGAGCAACAAATGCTCCAGCCCCACACACAATATTTTGGGAACAAAATACAAAGACAAGAAGTAATGGATCTGCCTGTGGTCCTAGCTACTCAAGCTGCTGAGTAATGACAGCTTGAGGCCAGGAGTTTGAGGTCAGCCCCAGCAATGAAGCAAGACCACAACTCTCAGAAAACAAGGCATCCTGGTGTGGTGGCATAGAACACCTGTAATCCCAGCACTCAGGAGGCAGAGGCAGGAGGACTGCTAAAAGTTCAAGGTCATCCTGGTCTACACAGCAAGTTTCAGGTAACCTGGCCTATGTGGTGAGACTCTTATTTCAAAATAAATAAATAAATAAATAAATAACCCAACCAGCCAGACGTAATGGCATACAACTTTAATCCCAGCATTCTCTGGGAGGCAAAGTGTGTGAGGCCAGTCTGATCTACATAGTAAATTCCAGAAGAGCCAAAGCTATGGTAGAGAGACCTTGTCTAAATATATATATTTAAAAAATAAAGAGCCTGCCGGGCGGTGGTAGCGCACGCCTTTAATCCCAGCACTCGGGAGGTAGAGGCGGGTGGATCTCTGTGAGTTCGAGGCCAGCCTGGTCTACAGAACAAGTTTCAGGGCAGACTCCAAAGCTACAGAGAAACCCTGTCTCGAAAATAGATAGATGAATAGATGGAGAGATGAATGGGTGGACGGACGGACGAAAAACTCAGCAAGCTAAAAAATAAAATGAGTTTCCCCATCTTGATGAAGGGAACCTCAACAAAAACCCTACAGCTAAGACCTGAGTGTGGAAGATTATATACAGCCCTCCCGATCAGCGACAGGAAAGAATGTTCAGACTCACTATCCCTTTCAGCATTTTTTTTTTTTTGAGACAGGGTTTCTCTGTGTAACAGTCCTAACTGTCCTGGAGCTCTGGAGACCAGGCTGGCCTCGAGCTCAGAGAACTGCCTGTTCCTCTGACTCCCAAGTGTTGGGTTTAAAGGTGCGCAGCACTGCCTGGCTTGAACATCATTCTTAAAGTTCTAGATAATAAGCCGGGCAGTGGTGGCGCACGCCTTTAATCCCAGCATTCAGGAGGCAGAGGCAGGCGGATCTTTGTGAGTTCGAGGCCAGCCTGGTCTACAAGAGCTAGTTCCAGGACAGGCTCCAAAGCTACAGAGAGACCTGTCTCGAAAAACCAAAAAAAAAAAAAAAGTAACAGGAAGTGAACTAAAACA
>JAQHUG010000137.1:2186859-2197046 GCA_028555095.1 Dicrostonyx torquatus
CTGGAACTAGCTCTTGTAGACCAGGCTGGTCTCGAACTCACAGAGATCCGCCTGCCTCTGCCTCCCGAGTGCTGGGATTAAAGGCGTGCGCCACCACCGCCTTTTTTTTTTAGGATACCTTGGGGAATGGGGGGTGGAGAGAGGTGAGCCACTGTAGTCCAGGCTGGCCTTGAATTCAAACAATCCTCCTGCCTCAGCCTCCAGTAATCTGGGATTTTATGCAGGAGTTACTGCACCTGACTAGAACTATAAAATTTACCCCTAGAGGATGAAGAGATGGCTCAGTCATTAGAGTACTTATTATGTAAGCGGACGACCCAAACAACCCGAACGTGGATCCCAAACACCCAGGTAAAAAGGCAGCTATGGCAGCGCATCTGTAAGCCCAGCACTAGGGCTAGTCTTGTCAAATCAGTGAGCTTTAGGTTCAACAGCCCTGTCCCCCAAAAATAAAAACAGAGCCAGACATACGGCATTCGCCTTTACTCCCACACTCAGGAGGTGCATACAGGCAAGCTGTATCCAAGGCCAGCCTGGTCTACATAGGAAGTTCCAGGGCAGCCAGGGCTACATAGAGTCCCTGTCTGTCTCAAAACAAACAAGCAAACAAAAACAAAACCACAAAAGTGGAGAGGAACAGAGGAAAACACCTGATATCAACCTCTGGCCTCCACAAACAGGCACACAGATACAGACACACAAGTTACCGGGAGACCCAAGGCTGGGCCATCACTTTACAGCAAAGCCTTTACCATCCTCATAGCAATAAACAAACAAACAAACAAAATCAACATAAAGACACAAAGGACCAAAACTTAGACCATCGCTTGTTGCACCACAATACCCAGCCATACATTTTTTTAAGACTAGCTGTGGACTGGGAAGATAGCCTGTGGGTAAGAGCACCTGCACATAGCATGAGGCCCGGACTTCGGATCCCAACACCAATGTAAAAGGCAAACATGACCTATAAGTGGGTGTATGCAGTCAGGAGACACTGACCAGCCTAGCTCAAAATAAAACAAAACAAAACACCAGCAAGCTCCAGGTTCAATGAAAGACATTGGCTCAGAGGTGATAAACCATAACCTTGATGCCTTTCTCTGGCCTCCACATACACGTGACTGGAGCAGTTGTGAGCTCACGACCACCTCTAACTGCAATTCCAGGGGATCCAACACCCTCCTGGCCTCTATGGGCACACAAACGGCACACTCACACACAGACATAACTACACATACACACGGATAAAATCAAGGTGCTGGCTGGCCACTCAGGAGGCAGAGGCAGGCAGACCTCTGTGAGTTTAAAAGTAGCCTATTCTAAATAGTGAGTTCCAGGACAGCCAGGGCTACCCTGTCGTACCCTCCCCCCAAAAAAAATAAATAAAATAAAATGGGGGTGGGGGGAGGCGAGCAGCTGGAGGTCTAGGTGGCTCCATGGTTAAGAGCATTTGCTGCTCTTGCAGAAGATCAGGCTCCACTGCCAGCACCCAAAGGGTGGTGACAACCATCTGTAATTCCAGATTTAGGGAATCTGATGCCCTCTTCTGACACCCAAGGGTGCCAGTCTATATGTGGTTCACAAAACACATGCAGGCAAAACATTCATACACATAAAATAAAGTAAAGAAATCTAAAAAACAATTAAAGGAAAACATCTTTAAGAATATAGAGTTCAAAACAGTGTGCTATTTGCAACAGGCTTATAGATACACAGAACAGAATCCACAAATTGACCTTTGTGCATACTTAAAATAATTTGATTTTTAACAATGGTAGAGATAATTTAAAGGCAATCTTATCAACAAATGGCACTGGAACGAGGACACCCATAAACAAAAGTGACCGTTAACACAATTAACACGTAAAACCAGACTCAGCATTAGTCAGCACAGGTAAATGGAAGCCATGAAGCAATCCCACCACACACTAGAAAGGTTAAAACCAAAGTAACAGTCAATACCGAGTGCTGGTGTGAGTGTGCACCAAACAAAGCTCTCAGATACTGTGGGGATGAAAGACAAACACAGTTGGCACACGATGCTAAATACACACTGACCACACGACCTAGCAATTCCACTCAGGAGAATTTACCAAAACAGGAAAATGTCCTTACACACTCTACATGAATATTCATAGCTTTAAGATAGCATCCAGGCTGTGGATTGTAGGACCACATCCTAAATGACCCCAGATTCCTACCTACTGACATGTGGCCCCTTTTGTGTTCCTTCACCTAGATTATGGGTGGAATCTGTGACTTGCTCCTGCCAAGAGGATGCCAAAGAGGACAAAATGCATGTAATTACACTAATGTGGGCAAGATACAAGACTATGATTTCCAGCCGGGCGGTGGTGGCGCACGCCTTTAATCCCAGCACTCGGGAGGCAGAGGCAGGCAGATCTCTGTAAGTTCAAGACCAGCCTGGTCTACAAGAGCTAGTTCCAGGACAGGCTCCAAAGCCACAGAGAAACCCTGTCTCGAAAAAAACAAAAAAACAAAACAAAACAAAAAAAGACTATGATTTCCATTTAAAGGTATACACCTCTAATCCATGCACTCTGAAGGCAGGGACAACTGGATCTCTGGGAGTTCAAGACCAGCTTGATCCACAAAGTAAGTTCCAGGACAACCAGAGCTACATAATAGAGAGACCGTTGTCAAAAAATACATAAATAAATAAAAGAAACATGTTGTTTTTAACCTGCCAAGTTTGTGGTAGTACTGTTACAGAGCAATAGAAAACGTTCATCAGCTAGTGTACAGATCAACCACATGATGAACTATGCCTTAAGAGTAAGTAGAAGGGCTGGAGAGACAGCCCTGAGGTCAAGAACATACTGTTCTTGCAGAGAACCTGAATGTGGTTCCCATCAGCCACGTAAGTAGCTCATAAGCACTTGTAACCCTGGGTCCTGGAGCCCTGATGCCCAAGACTCCATAGGTACCTGCACTTACATGTGCACACACACAGTTTAAAAAATAAAACACCACCAGGCCTTTAATCCCAGCAGGAGGGTCTCTGTGAGTTCAAGGTCAGCCTGGCCTGTGGACAGGCACCAAAGCTACAGAGAAACCCCGGGGAGGGGGGATTAATTAATTAAATGAAACACCAAAAATAAATAAATAAATAGCAAAATTATAAATAAACTCACTCACTTAGAAAATTATCTTACAACTGGGCATGGTGGGCACGCATTTAATCCCGGCACTCGGGAGGCAGAGGCAGGTGGAATTCAGTGAGTTTGAGGCCAGCCTGGTCTACAAAGCAAGTTCCAAGACAGCCAGGGCTGTTACACAGAGAAGCCCTGTCTTGGAAAAGAAAAAAGAAAAAGAAAAAAAGAAAATTACCTATATAGCGATATGATAGTCACTACCTTAACCAAGCAACCAAACTTATCCCCAACAATAAAAAGACTGTGTCGTATGACTCCAGAGACAAGAGAACACAATTTATATATATTATATATATATATATATATAAAATAAAAGTATATGTAATATAGTTTTACATACAAACTATAAAACTAGACTCTGCTGGCACCAACACTGGCACTTGTCATGGGCAATCGTGGCATCTTTTCAATTTTAAAGAGAAATTACTTCAAAATGAAGAGAAAACAACTTCACTAAAGCAGGGTCAACATACAAAAACCATACAGCAAAGGCTGTATGAGGCTTACAGAAAGCCCTCCACCACCTATCTACGAGCGCAAGTCCAGAAGGATCAAGGGGAATAACAAGGTGCGACACTTGTGTCAGGTAACCTAAGTGCGTCTACATAAATGACCCCTTCATCTTCGGAGCAACCCTGAGACAGGCACTAGCCTTTTCCTACTTTACAGAGGCAGGCAGAGGATGTGAAGTTAGGTAACTGGCCAGCTCTCACGGCTGGTGCCTACTGGCGAGATTACAAAGCCGGGGAGATGAGCTTTAGCACCTTACACCGCCTCGCAGGCAAAGAGGGTTGGTTCTTCATCACCAGAAACCACAGACGATACCACGAGTCCAGCTAAGGAACTTCCTAAGAGGAAAATGCTGGTGCAGTCCCATGGGTCTATAAACCATGCCATCAGGCCTGGGAAATTACTCAACAGCCCTTTCCGTACCTCTCTGCTCACATGAAGAAATGCCAGGCAAATGTGGTGCGCACTGGCTCTCCTGAAATACACACTTAAGTGGGCTAGAGAGAGGATTCAATGGTTGAGGAAACCTAGAGTTCAGTTCCCAGCACCCATGTCTGGACGCTCACAACTGTCTAACTCCAGCTCCAGGGGGCACAACGTCCTCTGGCCCCTGAAGGTTCCTGCACTCCCATGTGCATTCCCACACACAGACACTCACATACAGATTTTTAAAAATCAATAGTAAAATTGTCTAAAAAAAAAAAAAAAGGAAAAACTGGTCTCAGAGCAGGTCTATAAGTCCTAGAAGATAAAAGCACCTGTCACATGAGACTGAGAGCCTGACACTGATCCCTGAACCCATGTAAAGCTGGAAGGAGAGAACCAACTCCACTGAGCTGTCCCATGACCTCCACACAAACACTGTGGCACACTTACGCCTGCATTCACACACATCATACACACACGCTCACTCACACAATGTTTGAGGGGAAAATACGTAAGTGCATCTAAGGGTGCTGAAGAGATGTTCAGCAGGAAAGGTGCTTACTGCATTAACATGAGCACCTGGGTTCACCCCACAGAAACACACAGAAACTGACACAGGCCTGTAATCCCAGCACCGGAGAGTTCACCCCTAGGACCACAGAAACTGACATAGGCCTGTAATCCCAGCACCAGAGATGCAAAGATAGGAGGCTTGCTGGGGCTCACTGGCCAGCCAGTCTAGCCAAGCCGTAAATTCAAGGTTCAGTGAGAGACCCTGCCTCAAAAAATAAGGCAGAAAAAGTCAATAAAAGCCGGGCGGTGGTGGCGCATGCCTTTAATCCCAGCACTTGGGAGGCAGAGGCAGGTGGATCTCTGTGAGTTCGAGACCAGCCTGGTCTACATAGAGCTAGTTCCAGGACAGGCTCCAAAGCCACAGAGAAACCTTGTCTTGAAAAAAAAAAAAAAAAAGAGAAAGAAAAAGTAAATAAATAAGGTAGAGAGTGTGGGCTACAGAGAGGGCTTGGCAGCTAAAGCACGAGCTGCTCTTCGAGGACACGGACTTGATCCTCAGCTTCCACACGGGGCCTCAGCACAGCTCCGCTCCCACTCCACTTCCGGGGTAAGAAGCTCTTCTAGCACCTGAGGCGCCAAGAGCACACAGACCACACAGACAAAACACCACGCACATACATAAAGAGCAACCGAGGAACACGGCTAATCAACCTCTAGCCTAGTCTGAGAGAGAGAGCTTGACCTTTGGCCTACACACACACACACTCTCGCTCTCTCTCGTTCAAAATATAACAGCTGGGCATAGTGGCTTTTAATCTCATTTTAATAAATGCTTTTAATCTCAGCACTCAGGAGGTAGAGCCAGGTGGAGCTTGAAACCAGCCTGGTCTACAGAGTGAGTTGCAGGCCAACTCACGGCTACAGAGTTAAGACTGTGTTTCAAAAAGACACTTAATTGGTTAACTAATTAATGAAAAGATTGTCTAATTAAAACCGAGGCTGGGGACGTAGCTCAGTTGGTAGAATGCCTCCTTAGCAAACACAAGGTCCTATCTCAGTCTCTATCACCAACAACTTGGTGGCCCGTGCATGAAGTCTCTCTTGTTTTAAAGTGTGTATTTGCAGCTTACTGTTACTGACAGAACATGACAGAGAGCTCAACTCTTTCCTGAGGCTGCCAGCACACTCTGATGCAATCCCGTCTCTATCAGCTTTGGAAAGGAGGGCAAAGGAGAAGCAGAGCTCAAACAAGTGCCAAACCCGTATAGACCTTGGACCCCTCCAGGCCAGCCTGGCCTACAAGGCAAGTTCCAGCCAGGACAGTTACACAGAGAAGAGAAACCCTGTCTCGAAAAAACCAAGAAAGAGAGAGAGAGAGATTAGCTACTACCTTCCACGTGTACAAGACGGAGACCCCAGAAACAAAGGAACCCTGCCTTAAGCACCCCAAGGGTTCCAAGTGGGAAGACTGTTAGTAGCCTTCGTAAAATTGGAAAGTGTCCTGGAGGAAGCAGAAACTGTGGACGCATTTCAATCCCATTCCTAAGCAGTTTCAAGAAAATTCAGGCACCGAGGCAGTTGATCAAACTAGGTGGGACAACGCCAGGAAGGGGGATCCCTCTTTCCAACACCCCAGAGTCCAGAACCCTGGGCAGTGGGGAGTCCGGAATCAATTAGGAGCTCCTAACTGCTTCTGCTGTCTTAGAGCACACACATCGGCCTGAATTACACATACCACTAACCGAGGCCGGTCTAAGTGTCCAACTCCTTTAAGTGGGATCCCTCTAAATGGCTTATCACAAGCAGTTAAGATAGCAAGAAATGTAAGTGGTAGCCCTCCGTCTAGGAAGGAAGCGAAATACTGGTGAGTGGCTGACAACTCTTAAAGGTGCTTGAGCCTCCCAGGGCATGTGTTTTTCTTTTCAGTTCTATCCTAATGAAATTTAAACATAGATGGCCAACTAAAGGAGTCCCACACAGTGTGGGCTGAAATCAAGGCTCAGTGGGGCACACGATTTCGGACCCATTGCAAAACCCTGCCACCCACTTCTGCACTCTGCAAAGGGCAGACAAGGAGTTAGCTAAAAAAGTACTATTCGGTGGCCAAAGAGATGGCTCAGCAGGGAAAGGCGTTTGCTGCCAGGCCGGAGGACCTGAGTCCCATCTTCGCCATTCACAAGGTGGAAGGGGAGGAACGACTCCCGCAAAGTTGTCCTCCGACTTCCCCCGGTGCCACGGCTTGCGCGTATTCACAGAAATAAAACAAAATTTAAAAGTAAACATAACGTGACTTCTGCAATGACAACGTTCACGCAGTAAGCGGGCTGTCCCTTGGCATCGCTCCTCATCCCAAGCCTCACCACCTCCCCACCGCAGAAGCCCAAGCAGCAACCCTGGCCCATAACCCCATAACCGAAGGGGATTTGCTCCCGTCTGCAGGTGAAGAACTCGGAAGGGAGTCCTCGGCCAAGAAAACTGAACCCAGAGAGGTTGGGTCCTCAGCCAAAAGCTCGGTTGCGTCTGTTATTGACACTCCGTCCACTCTCCACGAACGCACTGAGCGCGAAGAAGTCCTCGGAGCGACCCTCCAACTTGGCAAGGGAGCCCCCAGGGGACCGAAGACCAAGATGCCGGCACTTGAGGGGCCGCAGCGGCGGGAGGGGGAGTCGTCGGGCCCCTCCCCACGGGGGACAGCCGGGTACCAGCGCGCCTGCCTTCCCCACCTCTCCTCCGGCGGGGCCCTCACATCAGTGCGCTGAGGACCCAGCCGGGGCCCGCCGTCTCCCACAACCAAATCCACCGGGCTCCTAGGGGACCTGAGGCCGCGGCCGAGATCCCAACTCCGGGATGTAGGGAGACAGGGGTCACCGGGGCAGGAGCCGGGCGCCGAGGACCCCAGAGGGGCGGGGCCCGGGGGAGAGACCACGTCGGGGGACCTCGGCCTCCAGGACTCGGGGTCGCCACCCCACTGCCAGCCGCGCGCCGAGCGCCGCGGCGGCCCCGGTCCCCGCCAGTCGCAGCGGGGCAGTCCCACTCCCCTCACCTGGTTCGGCTGCTCTGCCTGCTCCGAGGACGCCATCTTTCTGAGGCCTGACTAATCGACCGCCGCTGGCCCGAGTGTCTCCCGAGAGCGCTCGCTCTGGCTCTCTGGGCAAGACCAAAGTAGAAGGACCTGAGCCTGTCGATGTGGGCGGGCTCGGGCAGAAATGGTTGAGCCCGGTGTCAGGCTTACCTTGCAGTTTACAGGATCATATTCTCTATTTCTAGTAGGATATCTTTTCTTGTGGTTTTACATTGTAACTCTGTTGACTTTGGGGTTTAATCACGTCCACTTTCAACTCCTTACTCTCTCCACATGGCCCACCAGGTTCCCCTTCTTTTTAAAAATCAATGTATTTACATGTTTGGATATTTAAAGGGGATTTTCGTTTGTTTTTGTTTTCTAGACAAGGCCTCATGTAGTTCAAAATAGCCTCAAACGTCCTATGTAGCGCAGGATGAACTCCTGATCCTCCTGCCTCCACCTCCCGGTGCTTAGATTACAGGGGTGCACCACACACACATTTTAATTCTTGAATTAAAACTCTCCCTATTCTCAGAGCACCGTGGTCACATTTAGGGACTATTTATTTAGTAAACACATGAAAATGGAAATTAAATTTTTAGCTACTTGGAACACTATTACTCCTTGTGTACCTACCGTTTCTCAGAAGTATTCACAGCTACTAGAAACAAAAAGAGCCCATACTCAGCAACTCTCTTGAGAAACCCAAGTACAAACTAATAAGCAATGCTCTCTCAGGCCGTCTCTCCTAATGCCTGTGCTTAATCTATATTGCAACTGATTCTTCAGATGGGATTTGTAGCATGCATTAATAAACTGAATTCTAGGCCAGGCGGTGGTGGTGCACGCCTTTAATCCCAGCACTCGGGAGGCAGAGGCAGGGAGGATCTTTGTGAGTTCGAGACCAGCCTGGTTTACAAGAGCTAGTTCCAGCACAGGCTCCAAAGCCGCAGAGAAACACAGTCTCGAAAAAACAAAACAAAAAAAAAAAAACAAAAAAAAAAAACTGAATTCTAACACCATACATACCTGTCTGGTGGTCCACACCTGTGATCACAGCATTTTGGAGGCTGAGGCAGGAAAATCGGGTCATTGTTATTGGTTCAAGGATATTCTGAGTTCACGGCCAGCCTAGACTACATGAGACTCTGTTTAAAAAAGGAAAGAAATCCAGCACTCGGGAAGCAGAGGCAAGCGGATCTTTGTGAGTTTGAGACCAGCCTGATCTATAAGAGCTAGTTCCAGCGCAGGCTCCAAAGCCACAGAGAAACCCTGTCTCGAAAAACAAAAAAAAAGGAGCCGGGCAGTGGTGGCGCACGCCTTTAATCCCAGCACTCGGGAGGCAGAGGCAGGCGGATCTCTGTGAGTTCGAGACCAGCCTGGTCTACAAGAGCTAGTTCCAGCGCAGGCTCCAAAGCCACAGAGAAACCCTGTCTCGAAAAACAAAAACAACAAAAACAAAAAAGGAAAGAAAGAAAAAGAAAAGAAAGGAAGGAAGGAAGGGAAGAAGGAAGATCCAACACCCAGCCTTTGTCCCCAATCCCAAAAGAAACAAACACACAATTGCAGCATCCGAGAACTCTGACATCTGTGTGTAGGTGTGGTGGTTTGAAAGAAAAAGGCACCCAAAGGGTGTTGGGAGATATTCGATCCCACTGTGAGCACCAAGTTAGCATTTGTGTTGATTAAATAACATTAACCTTAGGTCAGGAGGCTGAGTTAGCAATTAGTTGATAGAAAGTAATCATAGAGCATCAGAGAGCATCTGGAAGAGATAGGAACACACCGGAAGCAGTAGAGAGGGGTTTTGAGTGGCATGACAGTTTTTGTTTGGGCACAACAGAAAGACGCTCTTTTGGGGAGACACCAGCAAGGAGAGAAGGTTAGCTAGTTGCTTCTCAACCTTTCTGAGCTAGCAGGTTTTCACCCCAGCCTTTGAATCTCGAGGCTTATTTATAAGTAGAACGATAGAGATTTAGTTAAATCTACTTTTAGCAGTAGCCACAGACCCAGCAACAGAATTCCTACCAGGCTGCAGACTGAGCAGCCAGAGGAGCAGGCCTGTAACTACAGAATCAAAATTACTGGCTGAAACAGCAAGAGATTAAGGCGCTGCAGCCGTACTGACAATAAAAAAACAAAAGGGAGTGATACTATCAGGAGCTGTGGACTTGGAGGAACTGCATCACTGTGGGGGCAGCTTTGAGGTCTCTGCTCATTTTAAACACACTGTAACCTGTTTAGAGAGGTTTTTTTTCTTTTTTGCATCTAGACCTGTCTTTACTGCATATCTCTAGCCTTTTCTGATCCCATAAGCCAAACCTTAAACTTGCTGCATGGATTTGGTTGGTGGCTGGCTCTGCCCCACTCCAGTCCATGAGAGCTGAGCTTTACACCAGTGAGCCTGGCCACAAGTCGCATTCAACTGGGAGCTGCATTTAACTGGGAACTGCATTCAATCACACACACACACACACACACACACACACACACAC
>JAQHUG010000137.1:2227551-2244885 GCA_028555095.1 Dicrostonyx torquatus
TGCTGAAAAAGGTACTGAGCCATGTGGCTAACATAGATAAGAATAATAGGTTAATATAAGCTACAAGAGCTAATAAGAAGCCTGAGCTAATGGGCCAGTCAGTTTATAACCTAACATAGACTTTCTGTGTGATTCTCTGGGACTAAACAGCTGGGGGCTGGGCAGGACAGAAACCCCAACAAGCCGGCCCCCATGTTACAATTATCATTATGGCAGTACACAGGCAGACATGGTGCTGGAGGAGAAGCTTCGAGTCCTGCATCCTGCAGGCAACAGGAAGTTAACTGAGACACTGGGTGGTGTCCTGAGCATGGAAAACCTCAAAGCCCACCCCTACAGTGACACACTTCCTCCAAGGCCACACCCACTCCAACAGAACCACACCTCCTAATATAATAGTGCCACCCCCTGTGAGCATATTGAGGCCAAATACATCCAAACTGCAGACAGTCTAACACAGCTGAAGCCAACAGCAAAGTCCTGAACTTAGGTAGCTTGGATTAACAGACTGCCCGGCCAGATCAATAGCTTTATTGTCTTCCAGCAGGGCATAGCTGAGGGAAAGTTCACAGCCTCAAGGACAGTGCAGAGAAGACTCCAAGTGAATTTAAAACACTAGTACACCTCTGTTCTAGAAAACAATTTCCAAGACCAGTTTCTGGAGCCTCTCTGGCCTTTCAGGCAGACATCTGCCACCAGTACACGGACCCAGCACTGGTCCCTAGGCTGCTGTGCAGAAGTGTGATGCAGCCCCATCCATCATCATGTTGCCGTACTCAGCTAGTAATTACGGCCGGGCTCAGCTCTGAGGACCACAGAGCCAAGTCAGCAGTCACAGGGAGTCCGCTCCCTGGCATCCAGAGAAGATGAAGCTCATCCCCGGGAGCTGGCCCTGGGCTTTCCCATTTTAGGCCCGATTCTCAGAAGCTGACGTAATTCTAGGTGCAGAGCTATATGCCCTGAGATTCGCACCTAGGCAGTTGTGTCTCTCGCCACACACTGAAAGATCCACCCACTGCAGTGGCCTTCGGTCACTGCCAAGGTCTTTTGAAGAGGGAGGAGGTGTAAGTCAGGGTTTCACCCTGAACTACGTAGCCCAGGCTGATCCTGAACTCACAGCAAGCCTCCTGTCTCAGTCTCCTGAGGGCAGCATTCACCGCCCTGAACTATCACAGCCAACCTGCCACGGTCTTTCTTGGTAGTCTGCAAGCCGACTCAGGGGAAAGGGGATTGCTCCCAAGCCTGATAACCCTGGTTTGATCCCTGGAACCAACACAGTGGACTAGAGATCTGTTGTCTGCAGCTGTCCTGACACCACGTGCGCAGTGACAAGTTTAGCATCTTGAGCCTTCACACTTGGTGTTTCTCTTAATGACTGTGGCTCAACAGTTCAAGTGTGTGTGACCGGAAAGGATTTCAGGGCTATGGGGGAGAATTAAAACATGCTAAACTTGGGAACAGTGATTTCTCTCCGGCTTCCTGGGGAAGACCAAAATCCTGCTTAGCTGGGAGGTCAGTGGCTGCTCGGTGTCAGATCACAGAAAACGGAATGGCCCTCATCTGTTACTCACTGGAAATTAAAATGAAAAGCTGCCGTGACAATCGCGCATTAAGTGTTTCACTGGACAAAGTCCGTGTTGAGCTTCAAGCCCGGGACAACTGGCTGAGGTGTCTATTTAACTCATCAAAGCGGATCTGACTGCCAAGTTCTCCCAGCATCCATCAGTCCCTACCTGTTACGGGGTTGGCTGGCACACCTGCCCTCTGCTCTGAACTTTCCAGCCCAGGGGCTGGGCTGCCCTTCCCCAGAGGCTCTTCCTACATAAATCCAGACATTTTGGTAAATCTCCCCTTTTACCCTTGGCCTCCTGGCTGCTGTCCCTGTCCCCCACCCCCACTCCATCTCTTCACATGGCCCAGCTCAGCCTGGTCATGTCCACTCTGGACTTTCCTGATGTCCCTGCCTCTGGCTGTGTTCTCGCTGTTATCTACAGTAACTTCCTCCTCCACCACACCGACCTAGGAGCAGTCATGGCCTTTCCCCCCCTTTCTCTCATTCATCATGGATACTGGATTTTGGGGGTATCTGCCTCAGAAGTCAAGGGAAGTCAGGCAATGTGGTACACACCCCAAGTCCCAGCACATGAGAGGCAGAAAGAGGCGGCTCAATGTGAATTGGAGGCTAGCCTGCTCTGCACACCAAGGCGCAGGCCAGCCACGACTCCAAACGGCTGGGTGGGGCAGTACTGCTCAGTGTGACACTTTTGTTAGATGTCTCTTCTCACAAAGTAAAACTGAAGCTACAGGCGGGGAAAAGAAATGTAACAAATTAATATTTCTAATTAAAACTGCTGCAGAGCGAATTTGAATATAACTTTTATAAGCATGTCAGCATGGTGTCAGCTTAACAGCACAACATTAGTTTCAAAATTAATTTTAGCTAAACTATGAGGACTAATCAGGGTGCCGGCGGAGCAGTGTGGCTCACTGGCTCGTGAACTTCGGTGCTGAGGAGCAAGGGGAGGGCCCTGTGGCTGCTGGCCAAGCACTCGGCCTCAGGCCTGGGGAGACTTTAAATTAGACAACTCATATTAAAACCAGACTGGAATAGAGCTGGCTGCAAGGGTGCACTCTGTAATCCCAGCACTCATGAGATGAAGACAGGCTGTGAGTTCAAGACCAAGTGGGCTATATGTGAGACCCAATTTCCAACTCTTAAAAATGCAGCCTTGAGCCGGGCATAGTCCCAGCCCTTGAGGGGTAGAGGCAGGAGGATCATCATTTCAAGGTCATTCTTGGCTACACTAGAAGTTTGAAACTAGCCTGAGCTCACACAGACCTTGTTGAAAAAATTGGGTGCTTGGGCTGGAGAGATGGCTCAGAGGTTAAGAGCACTGACTGTTCTTCCAAAGGTCCTGAGTTCAATTCCCAGCAACCACATGATGGCTCACAACCATCTGTAATAAGATCTGGTGCCAACTTCTGGCCTGCAGGGACACATGCAAGTAGAATGCTGCATATACAATTAATAAATAAATCTAAAAAAAAAAGAAAAAAATTGTGTGCTGTGTTCGTGTTCACACACACACACACACACACACACACAGAGACACACATGGACTTTAGCAGTTTTCAATTGAGAGAAGCCCCCACCCCAGCACCAGGACGGAAGCGTAGTAGTCCTGCTGGATATACTCTGGCAAGCAAGCACCACCAAAATTTTTAGTTGGAGGGTTCCCTGTGGGTTTCCAGTTTCTTACTTCACCTATATTTGTAGTGGCCATTACTGAAATTTAGTAATTTTCCCATGGCGTGGGAAGAAAAGTTGACTTAAGAAAGCTCCGTGCTGCCTGACACTCTTTATTCAGACTGTGGGTGCATTTCCTGGGGTGGCCAGGGCGGGGCTATTTGCAAGAGGAGAAGGTTTTCCAGAAGAAGTTCTTGCAGGGCTTTTTATCCCTGCGTGGGGACTGCTGGAGAGGTGGGCTTTCCTGTCGCCTAGACACCTCGCTGGTATCCCCTCCGATGAGGGCGCTGGAGCTGGCTTGGGAGGTCCACCCATGCCACCAGGCAAGGAAAGTCAGGAGGCCGGCCCTCTTCCCTTCCGCAGCTTCCTACGTTTTCAGAGAAGCAAGGACAAAGAGTGAGGTAAGCCCTGGACTCAGCCTCAGGAGAGCCCCCTCCCGCCTTCCCCCCCACCCCCCCCAAGCTACTTCTTAACAAACCACATTTCCCTCAAAGGCTGCATATGGAGAATCCTAGAGAAACTGCTCTGCAGAGGGAAACGGACAAATTAAAAAAAAAAAAAATTTTTTTTTTGCTAATTTTGCCAGCCATGGTAACACAGGCCTTCCTCAGCACTTGTGAGCCAAGGAAGGTGGATTACTGTTATATTGAGGCAAGCCAGGGCTACAGAGTGAGACCTTGTCTCAAAATACAGATGAATGAATTGCTGCTGCCTCGCCCTTCTCACACTGTTTGCCGAGGTCCTCAGCTCTGAGAGATCTGCCCAGGTGACAGAAGGCTCAGACACCCTGGGCAGACAGCTGCTTCAGTTTTCAGACACCCTGCTGGGTGTTCAGACACCCAAAGAGACCGAGAGGCTAAGGTCTGGGCTTTCAAACTCCTTGGAAAACATCTAGGAGTAGTGTGGTGATAAACGGCCTGCCGGAAACTCAGCTGGTAATTTCAGAGAAAAATCCGTTTCTAATGGTCAACTTTATGTACTCTTTCTTGGAACTTTTTCAAAATTGAAAAAGAAAAAAGGGGAAAGTAAATCATCTGACGAAATTATCAATTTATACTGTAGAGAAAGGGATGAGCATAGCTGTGTACATAAATTAAGGCTCTCGCCATCCCGTCCGTGTGACCGGTACTGACAGGAGCTGGTCCACAAGCTCACGCTCGCAGTCAGAAGTCAGAGCGGACACCAGCAGAGAGGAAGGAGCCCCTGAACAGACACAGGCCAGGACAGGTGAGGGCAAGGGAGACCAGTGGTCTGAAAGGGACATTGTAGTGTCCTGGGGTCACACACACACACACACACACACGGCAACTCACTGGGTGGGGACCGTACTCACCCCACTGTCCTGGCTGGTGGGACCACGCTCCAGCGGAAGGGCAGTGGCCGCAGCCCCCCACAGCAGCAGCAGCAGCAGCCCGAAGGCCGACAGCCCCTCGCCTCTGGCTCTGCAGCCACCCATCCTGTCCGCAGGTCAGTGCTCTGCAGAGGGGGTCTTTCTCTGGAGCCTTGGTATTTTAAGCTCCGGTGCCAGCTGTTGTGGGGTCTGCACACGTCCACTGAAAACTTGCATGCCTCTCCACTCGTGCCGTGACGCACAGGGAGCAATCAGTTCTCACAGAAACATTCGTGAGGTTGGATTTAGCCCCTTAATTAAAGACTCAGGACTTTTCCTGCGCCAGAGTGGATCGGCTCTCATTTTAGAACACGTGCCTGCGCATTTGCTCGGAGGAAGTTCGGTTTCCTTGTAATTGTGCCTGCAGCAAGCAGGAAGCCATTAGAACAAAGTCAAGCGATTTCACAGAATAGGAAATCAGCTTGGGTAAAGAGCCTAACGTGTGGGATCTCACCCCTAAGAAAGCCAGGCTGAGGACGGGGATGCAGCTCAGCGCAGCACGTGCTTGTCAAGTGTGAGGGAGGCTTCCTTCAGGTTCTGTCCCCAGATCAGAAACGAAGTCTGCCTGAATCTGCTAGAGCAGAAGTAACTAGGTGCAGAGAGGACTCGGGGACACAGGACAGCAGTGTTTCACCCAATCACAAGGAATGAACCAAAAGCTTGTCCCAGTGTTGGGGAGTGTGGACCCCCAGACCCCGAATTTCCTATAAACAACTTGTTTTCCTGTGTTTGCAGCTGCTCTGAGCATGAGACCCCCAGGAGTTCCTGATGGCAGGGGAGTGGTTTCTGGTGGGTTTGACTGGGGTGTGGCTGTCAGTTAAGGATCCCTACATAAGCTGCCCTGGTACACAATAAAGGGGGCATTCTTGTTTCAAGGATGACCCTTGTTCCCGTGTCTCCATCTGTGTGGGTGTGTTTTTAAATCTCCAGCCTAGTTCCCGGCACCATCCTGTAGTGCTACATCCCAGCACTGCCCTCTGCCCGGGCCAAACCCTGGTTCTTCAGCCAGACCCCCAACTCACTGAAATACAGGTGCTGATGCAGAAGGCATCGGAGGAACCAAGGGCTTTCTGCATCCCGGTGACAGTGAGCACAGTTCAATGCTTTGCAAACTCCCATGTTATCAAATGTCACATTCTTTAAATTAGGCCAGTGAGATGGTCCAACAGGTAAGTCTGTCACCAAGCCTGATGGCCTGTCAATCCCCTGGAGCCAGCATGGTGGGAGAGAACTGATTCTCTCAGATACCAGTATGCACACCATAGCACACACGTGTCCACACATAGGCCATGCGTGCTGGCGCACACCTTTAGTCCCGCACTTGGAAATATATGCCTGATTCTAAGATTGGTGGTGCTTATTATTTTAGTCCAGAAAAGGAATGGCCAAACTTGTGAGGCAGAGGTAGGTGGAACTCCGTGAGTTCAAGGGCAGCCTGGTCTATGTTCCAGGACAGAGCCAGTGTTACATAGTGAGACCCTGTCTCAAAAGCAGAAAACAGAATCACCATGTTTATGGGATCAGCAAGATGGCTCAGCGGGTAAAGTATTTGCTATACAAACTTGCTAACCTGAGCTCCATCATCAGAACCTACATGTTGGTGAAAGGTGAGAACATGCTGGTGTAAAACTGAGGACAATTCTGAGCCCTCAGCCTCAGCAGCAGTGCTCCCCCCTCCCTGGGAACCAAGGATCTAACAACTACACATGCACGTACTGAAACGTTGGGAACTTTTCATCATATCCCTGCGTCCTTGTAAATGTTCTCCAAATAGAACTCCGTTATTGAATAGGGGCAAGATAACCCTTAGGTGCTGACTCAGTCCCTGGGAAAGGGGCAAAGTGACCCTCGGATGTTCCCTCTTACCTCACCTGATCTGGCAACCGCTCTCCAGCCAATTATTGGTAATAGTCCTTTTGAATAAGCCAATCATAATAGTTAAAGAACCCCCTGACACCCCCCTTGTTTCTGTGGGTTTTTTCCTTTAAAAGTAGCCTGTACCAGCCATTCGGGGTCTTTCTGGCTTCTCAAATGCTGAAAGACCGTCATGACAGAATTAATAAAGTCCTCATGCTTTTACATCAACTGTGGTGTGAGAGGTGGTCTCTTGGGGAGACTCCTCCTTGGTGATTGGACTCCAGGGTCCAACACTGGCTCTTCAACAAACTTGTTTTCTGACCTGCACACTCATGCCCCCTCCCCAGACACTTATTTTTTATTCTTAAAATTAAGTACACATGGGCTGGAGAGATGGCTCAGCGGTTAAGAGCACTGACTCTTCTTCCAGGGGTTCTGAGTTCAATTCCCAGCAACCACATGGTGGCTCACAACCATCTATCATGAGATCTAGTGCCCTCTTCTGGGGTGCAGGTATACATGCAGGCAGACTACTGTATAATAAATAAATAAATAAATCTTTAAAAAAAATTAAGTACACATGTGAGGGCTGGGCGGTGGTGGCGCATGCCTTTAATCCCAGCACTCGGGAGGCAGAGGCAGGCAGATCTCTGTGAGTTCGAGGTCAGCCTGGTCTACAGAGCGAGTTCCAGAGCTCCAAAGCTACAGAGAAACCCTGTCTTGAAAAACCAAAAATTTAAATTAAAAAAAAAAAAAGATTTTTTGGGACAAATGTATAAATCTCTCAGAGCTGCCCAGACCTGAATCCCATCTCAGGCCACTAGAGACCACCAGGATCCAAGGAAGGCTCACACCTAAAGAAAAAAACAGAATGAGAAATCCCATCCCCAGCACCATCTTTCACGGATGATCAAGGGGCCACAGGTCTGAAAGAACCTCAGCAGCCAGAGCTAAGGAAAAGCTTTATTCACTGTTCAGAGACCGCCACTCAGCCTAGAAAGTAGGCAGTGGAGGACGGCTCACCCCAAACCCAGCATGTCTAATTGCTAACACGAGCCATCAGCCTCAGCCACAAAGTCACAGTGTGCCATCCAGACGCCAGCCTCGCCCATGCTGGGGACAGCATGCAGACACTCTGCAGGAGAGCAGCGCCTGGCTCTTCCAAGCTGCTGTCAGATGTCTTGAAACTGGCAGCATGAAAAGTCAGTCACGTGTTTCTTTTAGAGGCCTCTACTTATCCCTCAGACTGTGGGTCCCACGTGGCCAGGACTTAACTCTCGCTGTCCCCCACTTCGGCACCGGGCTCCCGGGAGCCACTGTTCTCCTCCTCTGGCTTCCTTTTCTTCTTGGCCTTTCGCTCTAGGTTGAGCTGAGCAATCTCTTCATTTTTCTCTGTGATGTATTTTAGCTATATAGATACATAAAAAGCAAAACTATATTTAAGTCTTTAAATCTATTTGTAAACTAATTTATAAAACTAAAAATAATCACAACATAACTAATGCCTTCTCCAATATTCCAATTATTAGCACTAAAACTGAACTGAAAAACGGAGAGGGACACAGTTCAGAGTCATCTCCCGCTCTTGTGGGAAGCAGTTCTTAGGAAGGCTGAGACCTGGAAGGGTTACGGTATTCTAGATCCGTTAGCCACAGTCAGGTGGCCCTGGTACCTCTAAGTGTCAAGTGTCTTCACCTAGAAAATGACAGTTTGGTCAAAATGATTTTTTAGATGTGAAAAAACAGAAATTGTGGTTGTCTGCATAACTGACCTGGCAGGTTTCCATCCGTCCCTAGTCCATCTGAACTGCAGTACGGCTAGGCCTGGGGGCACACCTGTCGCATGTTCAAAGCCTACCTAGGCCGGAGAGAGGCCCTGTGGTTTACAGCACTTGCTACCTTCACAGAGGACCCAGTTTTGAGTCCCAGCACTCACTGCGGCTCACAACCACCTGTGACTCCAGTTCCAGGGGATCTGCCCTCCACGGGCACCAGGCACGCACACGGTAGACAGGCACACATGTGGGCAAACACACACAGAATAATAAAGGGGCAGGACATGTGGTGCAGTGGTACAGACAGCACCTGACTAGCATGCACAAGGCCCTACTTTCAATCCCTAGCATTAGGTGGGGGCAGGGTGGGTAAGGAAACCATCCCCATAGACCAGCTAACCCCTGACTGGTCTGTGACATCATGTTGTAAATGAAACACGGCACCAAAAGTTTTGAGATATTACAAAAAAGGTAAATTATGGAATCCAGAGAGAGCTGATTAGAAAATTTCAAATTGGCTTTGCAAGATCTATCATGATGAAAGGAGGGCTATAAATTACAGGAGGTCTGAATGGTTCAGCCATCTCCAGTTTTTAATGCAAGGTGCCCTGGAGAATAACTACACGCCTTCAAGTGATTAATTGGGAATAATGTATTCTGGGGGGACGGGGGTGAGGAAGAAATTCATCTCTCACCAGTGAATTACTCCGCCTGGCTAAGAGCTTCACGTCCTCAGTGGTAACCGTGCTTCTTTTCGCGTGTCTGCAGGAAGGCCAGAAACACGTCACCAAACTGCGGTATTAAAGCTAGGACGAGACATAAAGTTCACGGCCAGAGGAACAAGGATGCCTAACTCATCCTGCCAGAGTCAAACCACCAGGCAGTAATGACACAGAAATGAGCGAGGCTCCTAGCCAGGACACCGCAGTGACATTTCATCTGTATTCTAACAGAGTCTGCCTGAAGACCCGATGGTCAAACAACGTGCACTGGTCAGCCTCACAGACCAGGCAGTGGTGCGCACCTTTAATCCCAGCCCTAGAGAGAAACATAAGATGAGAGGGGACAGCTCTCAGACACAGTCTCCTTCTGAGATCTGGAGGCAGGATGGCCAGTTCAGACTGAGGTAGAGGTAAGAGCCAGTGGTCGGCTGCTTTGCTCTTCTGGTCTTCAGGGTGAACCCCGATTTCTGTCTCTGGGTTTTAGTACTCATGCTATGGGATACCAACTCCACAGAGGACACTGAGGACAATTTGTCAACTGTGTCTGAGAGCCAAGTGTGCTGGAGAGGAAAGAAGGGATAGACGCCATCTAACGCCACCCTTTCTATCGCAGTCGTCTGTGGGACCACAGACCACGCAAGGTGAGCATACAAGGCTGGTGGTCGTAAGACACAAGACTCCTCCGCATAAGTAGACATTAGCTGAACAGGCAAGAAAGCATCCATGATGCTGGGCTCCTGAAGCTCTTCTCCAGGACTGAATCACAGACAAAGCACCTGCAGCTCCTCCTAGAACCTACTTCCCTGGCAAGCTCTGAACACCCCCTCCACACACCCACACCACGAGCCTGGCAAGCTCTGGACACCCCCTCCGCACACCCACACTCACCAGCCTGGCAAACTCTGGACACCCCCTCCGCACACCCACACTCACCAGCCTGGCAAGTTCTGACACCCCCCTCCACACACCCACACCACGAGCCTGGCAAGCTCTGAAACACGCCCCCTCCCCCCATACTCCCCCCATACAAGAGTCTGGCAGAATGAAGACCTGCCTTTAAACTGGTTCTGCCTCCTACTCAGAGCTTGGACCGAGGTCCTTCACATCCTCCTCCAAGGCTCGCTGGGAAAGATGGGGGCTGCAGAGAGGGCTGCTCCCTGCTCTTGCAGAGGGTGGAGTTCAATTCCCAACATCTGCACCTGGCAGATCACAACTCCAGCTCCAGGGACCCACTGTCCTCTTCTGGCCTCTGTGGACACCCATACCGAAGCTGTCACATTTCTATGCCAACCACGTGACTGTCATTGAACTGCATCCTAACACCTAGTTTCTGGATTTTTAAATTTTACTTGTATGCATGTATGTCTCTGTCCCACGCGTGTCCTCGTGCCTGAGGATGGAAGAAGATGCTGGGATTGTTAACAGTTGTGAGCCATGGTGTGGGTCTGGAATTGAGCTCGGGACCTCTGCAAGAACAAGTGCTCTTGTTCACCCAGCCCAGCTTCTGCATTGTTCTGACAACCTCGCTATGGAGGTAGTCTTGAATGTGGACTCCTCTTGCCTCAACTTCCCAAGATCACAGGCACACCCCACCATGCCCAGCTTGTTTCTGGAACCACGTGAGAACATTTTTTAAAAATTTCATTGACTTCCACAGCTAACGCAGGAAGGGGAATTGAAGGTGATAGATACTTCGTAGGATGTGGGGGTGGGGCACAAGTAAGCAGCAGCTGAATGAGCTGTCAGCATCCCATAATAGCACCGTATCCCCCTCAGCCGAGCTGACGATGCCAAGCAGTTTTTAGGGACTGATGATATATACAGGAAGGGGAAGATTTAGAGCCCCCTGGGAACCCGCTGCTTTAAGTCACAGCAGAGATTCATCCGAGAAACAGTGCAGAGGGGCAAGGTGAGAAGTGTGGCTCAGAGACGCTTCGGCCCTCCCAGGCCTCAGCCATTCCAACGGCTGCATAAAAGCAATGGTTTCCAATTACCTGAGGAGCCGAACATAAATCACCTGTAAGAGCTCAGGCTTCTCCAGCTGAAGGCAAGCCTCCCCTTTCCCGGGAAGATCAGTCTTCCTCATAGCAAGCCCGGAATGAAAGCCCCTGCCTGTCATCCTCTGACACCTGCAAGCAACCAGGGCTGTGGCACTCTGAGGCCCTCTCCACGGGGGGGCTGACCCCCAATTTCCCACATCCCGACAATCCAATCGCAATCTCCCCAAGAAAGGGTCTTTAAAACAGGCAGCCGCGCACTGCAGTCCTGGAGATGTCATTCAGACCTCAGTCAGTGAGAGACCTTCAAAGGACTCGGAGATACCAGATGATCTCAAGTGACGTGTTCGGAGCAGATGTTAGGTCCCTGCGGCGGCGTCATCAGGCACGAGCCCCCAAGCAAACAAGGCGCCACAGAACTGAAATACACCGCCAGATGGGGGCGGTGATGTCAGTGGACCTCAATTACACGGCCAGCTTTCCTACCCACCTGGCAAACATTTCAAGGTCTTTGGCAAAATTTTCTGAAAGAGAGGGGAAAAAATAGCTATCAGCTGGCTCATCTCCACCGCCTTGGCTTCTAGTCAGCAGACTCGGCAGACATCAGAGGTGAGCTAAGTTACCAACTTTTTTTTTTTTTTTATTAAAGTTCCTCAGGACAGGATTTCTCTGAAACTCACTGGTCCAGTCTGGCCTTTAACTCAGAGACCCGCCTGCCTGTCTCCTAAATGCTGGGATTAAAGTTGTGCGTCACACCCGGCCCCACCAGCTTTTCCAAATCATGGCTGTGTCCCTTTCCTTCCCAGCACCCTCCACTCTTCTTACAAGCCTTGTCCTAACTGTGATGACACCTTGGGTCGCTAGGGACCGCCCTGTACACCTGCCCCAGGTACAGTTTGTAAGAACCCTGATTTCCTCACAAGTGAGTGTCAGCGCCAGGGCGCAGCTGTCACATACACTATAGGAAACATGGCCGTGTCACTGAGCACTGAGACGGAAAGTGTCCAGCCACCATGGACGTTTAAACGAGGTGAATGCCTGGTATTGGCACAACAGTCCTTCCCACACGACACCCAACTCCTCCGGCCATGAAGTGATCAGGAAGTGCGTGCGCGCGTGTGCATGTGCGTGTAGGGGGGTGAGCCACGCCACAGCTCCCACCCACACGGGCCCCCGACGAAGCCCACAGAGATGAGTGTGTGTGTGCGTGTGTGTATGTGCGTGTAGTGGGGTGAGCCACGCCACAGCTCCCACCCCCACGGGCCCCCAGCGAAGCCCACAGAGACGAGCGTGTGTGTGCGTGTGCATTTGTGTGTGTGTAGTGGGGTGAGCCACGCCACAGCTCCCACCCACACGGGCCCCCAGCGAAACCCACAGAGATGAGCGTGTGTGTGTGTGTGTGTGTGTGTGTGTGTGTGTAGGGGGGTGAGCCACGCCAGCTCCCACCCACACGGGCCCCCGGCGAAGCCCACAAAG
This sequence comes from Dicrostonyx torquatus, assembly GCA_028555095.1. NCBI lineage: Eukaryota > Metazoa > Chordata > Mammalia > Rodentia > Cricetidae > Dicrostonyx > Dicrostonyx torquatus. Next base: position 2,240,015 of record JAQHUG010000137.1, read on the forward strand.
ACGAGCGTGTGTGTGCGTGTGCATTTGTGTGTGTGTAGGGGGGTGAGCCACGCCACAGCCCCCGGCGAAGCCCACAGAGATGAGGAGTGCATTTGTGTGTGTGTAGTGGGGTGAGCCACGCCACAGCTCCCACCCACACGGGCCCCCGGCGAAGCCCACAGAGATGAGCGTGTGTGTGTGTGTGTGTGTGTGTGTGTGTGTGTAGGGGGGTGAGCCACGCCAGCTCCCACCCACACGGGCCCCCGGCGAAGCCCACAAAGACGAGCGTGTGTGTGCGTGTGCATTTGTGTGTGTGTAGGGGGGTGAGCCACGCCACAGCTCCCACCCACACAGGCCCCCGGCGAAGCCCACAGAGATGGCCTGGCCTCGTACCGCACTGCCGGAAAGTCACCTCCGCGATGGCTGCCACGGTCTGCTTGTTGAACTGCACCTGCTTGTCCAAGGCCACTTCATTGCACAGACAGCCGACCGTGTAGTGAACTGCTGCCTTTAGCCTCTGCGGGGAAATCAAAGTCCTCCAGGGGCTGCAAGCAGGAGCTCACACATCCCGGAGTGAAGACCAGGGAGAGGGGCTGCCCGGCCTAATTCCTGCAGTACACCCCATCATGGCCAACATGCAAGTGCACTAATCAGTTAACGACACCCTCTGGAGCGTGACTTGGGGGAGGGACATGACTTTCCAACTAATGGTTATGATTTAGGTCCAATGAAGATAAGGAACCATGCTAGTCAGCAAGGGGCAATGACAGCAGCCCTTGCTGCAGCCTTCAGCCACTGTCCAGGCCCTGCTCGCGGAGGGCCCATCTGGGGAATACAATGAGAAACCAGTCTGTGGCTTTAAAATAGCTAAAGGAAGATAGAAAGATCCCATGCCTCGGTTCCAAGTCTCTAGCAGCCACAGCCCTCCCCACCCAGGTGACAGGACAAGGGCTGATGACTACGCATCTGACCATCTGGTTTAGAGGGTCACAAGTCACCTCTACAGCCTTCCTGTCCCACAGGAATTATCCTCCCCCCGCTTTTGGCAGTGCTGGGGATGGAACCAGCGCCTCACACACTAGGCGAACACTCCCACTGAGCCACACTCCAGTCCTCAGAAAGCCTTTTAGATACTGAGAACCTCACTCCTTCTGAGGCAGACTACCAAGGGGGAGCAGCTCAGAGCAAGCGAAGCAGCAGCCCTGCCGTCTTTCCACTGATGTGCGACCTCCTCCCCCGTGGAGATGTAAACCAACCTCTGCCCTCTTCACAGGGCACCAGCCAGTAGTACCGCCCATCATCTCCCATGTCTAACTTGGAGAACTAATGTATTTCGTGGACACACCTACAGAGCACGGTGAGCCCAGAGCAGCCACAGGACTGCAGAGTCTCACCCAGCATGGATGATAACTTCCCCACGGTTGAGGGCCTCCTCCTGGTAACCTTCTAGTCCACATTCTCTCTCGCCCCTGAAACCCTGAAGCCAAGTGCAATTAGGGCAGAATTGTACGCAGCTGCCTGGGAACGGCAGGCTGGGGTGACTGAGATCAGGTGAGGGTCCTTCTGGCCCTACCCCCTCCGATGAGGGGCATCAACAGTCTACAGGCCTGACGGTGAGGGTCTCTCAAGGAGTCACGGCTGCTCTGTTTGGAAGACAGAGTCCAGGCAGGCGTGGTGTCACCTGAATCCAGGGCACTAGCACAAGTATCCACCACATAAGCAAGATGAGGGTCAACTGCAGAGATGGTCCAGGGCCTCTGGGCAAGGCTAGGCAGATGAGCTTGGGACCTGTTCCCCAACCCCCTTGTCTGCCCAGACACCAGACAAGCAAATCCAGCCTTTAGGAGATCAAAAGAATCATCAACCTAGAAGGGTGAAGACCCTTAAGGTCCTTTTGGATGTGAGTGGGGGCTGGGACACATCTGGCTCCAGGAAGTTTTGTCTGCCCTGCTGCTGGGTCACCTTCCTGTTGCCATGCTCTAGACCTTGGAGGCTAAGTCACGAGACTTGAAACCCAAGGACAGCAACCTGTCCACCTTATCCCACACTGCTTGCGTGCAGGAATGCTGGTTGTGTGGGCGCCGGGGTTCCCAGAGCAGAGATGCAAATTTGAGCTCTTTTCTTGTTTCTCTGTGTAGCATTGTCTGTCCTGGAACTCCCTCTGTAGACCAGGCCGGCTTCGAACTCACAGAGATCCGCCTGTCTCCGCCTCCTGAGTGCTGGGATTAAAGGCGTGCGCCACCACCACCCCACTTGAGTTCATCTTTACAGCCTCATTCAATCAGTAAGCATTTACTGTTTCCTAAGAGCCAGGCTTTGCTCTCAGAGCTGAGAATACAGAAACAAAAAGGCCCAGCAGTGTGGTTCAGTGGCAGAGTGCCTGCCTGGATGTATAAGGTCCTAAGCTCGATCACTAGCACCACACACACACACACACAAATAAAATTAAATAAAAAATAAAAACAATATTTCCAGACATGGTGATGTGTGCCTTCAATCTCAGAACTTGGGAGGTAGTGGCAGGGGAATTTCTGTGATTTCCAGGCTGGCCAGGGCTAAATAATAAGACCCTGTCTTTAAAAAAAAAAAGGGGGGGGGAGGATGTAGCCGGGCAGTGGTGGTGCAGGCCTTTAATGCCAGCATTGGGGAGACAGAGTCAGGCTGATCTCTGTGAGTTCGAGGCCAGCCTGGGCTACAAGAGCTGCAAACCCTGACAACCCGACTTCCGACAGCACCCCCATCAAAATAAATAAATAAATATAATAATAATAAAACCCACAGCCCCTGCTCTCCCATCCCACCCTGGCCTTTAGCGCTCTCTTCACACCTCTGGTGTCACCGATTGAAAGTGAAGGCCCAGGAGACAAGAGTAACCCTTGATTTGACCCTAGATGAAGAGAGAAGACAACTAAACATGCAGGACAAATGGAGGCATTCGACCACAGACAGAGGCATCCGACCACAGAGGCATCCGACCACAGACAGAGGCATTCGACCACAGACAGAGGCATCCAACAAGGGAACTCCAGACCTGGCTCCACGGAGTCCCAGCACGGGGGAGGTGGAGGCCAGCATGAACAAACTTCTGAAATGTGACAAACTATGGGGAAGAGGTGAGACGTTCCTCTCTTTTCTGCGGAAGATGTGCACTGAACTAGCCACCCTGATCTGTTCATTTCATTGGATTTTTATTTTGTTTTGTTTTTTTGAGACAGGGTTTCTCTGTGGCTTTGGAGCCTGTCCTGGAACTAGCTCTTGTAGACCAGGCTGGTCTCGAACTCACAGAGATCCGCCTGCCTCTGCCTCCCCAGGGCTGGGATCAAAGGCGAGCGCGACCAGGCCTGTTTCCATCTGAACTCAGAGCCCAACTACCTGAACAAGGCGCTTTCTACAAGAGAACAAAGAGAGCAAGATGCCAAGAGGAAACAACGGTGGGCACTTGGGTGTCCATGACTCAGCTAGCAACGCTTCTAAACGCAGAACTACCTCAGGAGCCCAGAACTACGTCAGGAAGCACAGCTTAGCTCGTCATCACCGCAGACCAGACTGCCACCTGGGTCTAGGTCTCCACCTCCTGCAGCTCTGATTCATGAAAACAACTGAATATCGGCCCTGCCGCCACGGAGAGGTCGTTATTCCTATCCCAACCTTGCAAAGGAGAAAACTGCATTTGGGCCCCAGCAAACAGAAGCTAGAGGGGAATCACAACCCATGCCTGGGTGGATGCTAGGGCAGCCGGCCAGGGGCTGAACCCCGGCACTGCAGCCCCGCTCTCTCTCTCTCCAAACAGAACAGGTCCCTCGGGACTGCACACTCTGCAGGTCTTTCTCGCTCTTCATCCCTTGGCCTCTCTTTGATAGGTTCCGTCTAGGTAGACCAGGCTAGCCGAAAGCTCCGAGCTGCTGAGCGCTGGAAGAAAAGGCCTGAGCCCCTACGTCCTGCCCTCTCTTGCTTTCGAGACAGGGTAGCTAACTGATCTGAAACTCATAATCCTCCTGCCTCAGCTTCTGCATCAGTCCCACCCCCAGTCTCCTTTCGAGACAGGGTGTCCGGTATTCCAGGTTGGCCTCGAACTCGGTAAGTCGCTGAAGACGACCTTAAACTTGCTTCTGCCTCCACCCCACTGTGCTGGGATCACAGTCGTTCGCCGCCAGGCCCGTTTGTGCGGGGCTGGGACTCGAACTAGGGCTTCGCTCATGCTGAGCGAGCATTCTGCCAACCAAGCGCCGCCTTCTCCCACCCTCCCAGCCCTGGGAAAGCCGGGGACACAGGAACTCGCCGTCCTGCCTTGCTGGGACCCCGTTTATTGTCTACCTGCCGGTGAGAGAACTGCCGCTGCTCCTCCGCCTCCGTTTCCTCCTCCATCGCTGCGGCGCACCCCGGGCAGGCGCGCCACGGTCGAGTCAGATTTTCCCGCTCTGTGTCCGCGATGGGACGCGCAGAGGGTCAAAGCGCGAAGCATCTCGTTCCTGGCCCGCGCGCGTCCCCTGGCGGCGGTTTGTGGAAGGGTCTTGCTGGCGTTGGTGCAACCCCAGGATCAGGTGCAGCACCCTAGACGCTGTCTCAAGTCCTGTCACTTCCTTAAACATCTGTAAGAACATGCATGAGGTGGCTCAGTGGCTAGCAGTAATTGAGCGCACCTGCCGCGTGACCGAGGATCCAGCACCCACACCAAGCGGCTCACAAGCACCTGTAATTCCACCTCTAGGGAACAGATACAGTGTCATGGTCTCCATGGACCCTGCGTACACATGCACATACCTGCACTCGCATATGCATACATAGTAAAATCTTAAAAATGACTTGGCTGGTCGTGGTGGCGCACGCCTTTAATCCCAGCACGCAGAAGGCAGAGGGAGGTGGATCTCTGTGAGTTCGAGATCAGCCTGGTC
>JAQHUG010000137.1:2253099-2274144 GCA_028555095.1 Dicrostonyx torquatus
TTGGAAGTGGTCTTCATCCTCCAGTTCCCGCGTGCCAGGGCAGGTTGTGTCATCACGCCCAGAACACACACACACACGCACACACACACACACGATGGCCCAAGTGTGGAAGCCAGAGCATGTTGTGTCATCACACCCAGAACACTACACACACACACACACACACACACACACACGATGGCCCAAATGTGGAAGCCAGAGCAGGTTGTGTCATCACACCCAGAACACTACACACACACACACACACACACACACACACACGATGGCCCAAATGTGGAGGTCAGAGCTCAACTCCAGGAGTTGGCCCAGAGACAGACTTGTCCTTTCCCTGCTGAGCCATCCTGCTGCTGCTTCCCTGTCAGTGCTGGGGCTGAGCACAGGGCTTCACTCACACGAAGCAAGTGTTGCAACCACAGTTAGTAAGAGATGGGCGGGATTAGAACCCATATCAGTCACCAGGCACGTGCTTCAAATCTGTCTGGGGAGCGAGGCAGAGGCAGGTGAATCCCTGGGGCTCACTGGCCAGTCAGCCTAGCTGAACTGGGTGAGCTGTGGGTCACAGTGAGAGACCGTGTCAAGTAAACAATGGGCCTCCACATGCACACGAATGCGCTGCAACGTGCTTAGGTGCATGGGGAAAACGCATCAGGACAGCTTGGAGTCTGAAGTCTGCCTACGTGGCCTTGATGAGATTGTACATTAGTCCCCGGCAGCTTTGCTACTGGACTCGTGTGGGGGGGGCTGTGTTCATGTGCACGTGTGTCCGGGGACATCATGCTGGTGGTTTAGTATGAGAAGCGCCGATCTGCTTTTAATTAGTACACTCTGCACAAACTCCCAATACAGGTCAGATCCCCACGACCACTGCTGCTGCTGTATGGGAGCTGAGGACCAAGTGCCGCTCTTCTTGCTGGAGGAAACACCGAGGGCAGGAAACACCTGCCCAGCTACACAGCCAGTAGGAACGGCTGGGCTAGGACCCATTCTACCCCCACAGCTTCTCGGGGGGTGAACTAGGAAGGGCTGCAGCTGAGCGTCCCGGTTCTCAGTCCTTTGTTTTCATCCTCAGTTTCTCCAATGTTTCCCCCAGAATTCGCTCTAGGCTCCAAGCATCCCTCTGCCTCTAGGGAGTGCCTTTCAGTCCTTAGTCTGTAAGCGGGGGCTGGAGGGGCACACCCTGTACTCCAGGGCCTGGCCCTCACATCTGGGAAGAGCCTGGGTGGAGGGATGCACCCTGTACTCCAGGAGGATCATGAATTGGAGGCCATCACCTCATAAAACAAAAGGATTTGATCAAAGCCACTTTCCCACGTCAGCGCTGCCTGCTCCGCAGCTCCTGAGACTGAGGCCAGAGACAGATGAGACAAGCCAGCTGTCCAAACAGGCATTGTTTGCTCTGCTCTCAGGTCCCTCATGGGACTAAATGGGCCCAGAAAAATCAAAGTGGAGTTCACTGCTGGCCTAACACAGTCCGATGGCCCCAGGCCAGGCAATGTATCAGTAGACAAATGAAAAGCCTGGTAGCGGAACAGATCCAGGGCACTGGAAATCCCATGGCAGACCAGGGTGGGACCCAGCCAGCTTTCGTACAGCAGGAGAGAGCACCAAGCTTGTCTAAAAAGTTTATTACAAGTGTGTGGCGGGATAGATGGTACATGAACTTCCTGGTACCTAGTGTGTCCGGTAAGAAACGGCACAACACGAGAGTCCCTGTCCATCTACTCCTTGGTGCCTCCTCACCTCCCTCCAAACGTAATCATCACCTTCAATTTAATGTGTCCTGTGTCATTTGGAGTCTTTAAAGAAAACAAATCTCTTCCAATCTAGTGAACTCAGTGCAGACCTTTCTGCCCACGGAAGAGCAGCTGACACACGCAGGCACGCCCGGGGAGCTGGTAGAAGAGGGTAACTGCATATAGCTTTTACTGAGTGGAGGTTCTGAGTGTACAGAGCCCACACGCATGATCTTAGTCCAGGTTGTACAATCCCACACACCCAGCCCCGCTGTATGCCAAGAACTGCAGTCCGTCTGACCCATGGGGCACGCCTCAGTCAGGGAGCGGTCACGCAGTGGAGCACAGGATCCTGGGCAGCGCGAAAGGTCGAGGTGGAGTGCGTGGTGGTTCAGGACTACAGACAACGGACCTCAGTGACTTCTTCAGCAGTCACAGCCGAGACTTGGCCAAAAGACCTGAGCAGGAACTAGGGCAAAGAGGAGTGCTGCGTGCCACAGGAACTGCCCTGTGGTGGGAGGGAGGGTGAGCCCCAGCCCTACTAGGCATTGTATGAAGAGGATGACACACTGCCACCATGGCCCGTCCAGTTGGTATGGATAAACTCTCCTGGTTTGGCTAAGAGTTCATAGGTGTGAGCCCCAAAGTAATCCCGCTGAGCCTAGGAAAGGAGTGCAGACGATTGGTTAGGTTGACACGTAGGCAAACAAGCCTCAGGAACCAACCAAGTTAAAGGGTGCTGCCTGCTCCCAAGCTCACCTGGATGAGGTTGGCTGGCAGCACCTCATGTCTGTACCCGTCATAGAAGGAGAGGGCAGTAGTGAAGCAGGGCATGGGGATGCCTGCTTGCACCCCAGTGCTGACCACCCGCCGCCAGGAGTCCTGAGCAGAGAGCAGAAGGTCAGTGGCTGGGTGTGCCCAGAGAAGACCCCACCAGCATCGATGCTGCTGCTGCAACAGCCCAGCACCCGCGGCCAGGTACGCACCTGGCAGCTGTCAACAGCTGACTTAAAGAAGTCATCTAGCAGCAGGTTCTGAAGCTCGGGGTTTCGCTCAAACGCATCTTTAATTTTCCCCAGGAACACACTGAAATAGTTTGCAAGATTTATAGATTAATAGACCCCTATTAAACAAAAAAGGGAGTGGGCCCCAGGAAACAAGTCCAGGGCCAGGACACTTCTCACAGAGCTAGCTACTTGTAGCGTATGGTATAGACAATCCAGTTGGAGAGACTGAGTTGTCCCTCAAGTGTGAACAGGGGATGGGTCCAGTCAAAATTTGCGGGTGCTCAAGACCCTCATAAAACAGCTTAGTATTAATGAGCCAGTGTCATGTCAGCGCGGAAAGGGGCCGACGACCAACCCTAGAGACCCCCAGGTATCACAGGTGGAAGGGGAGGACTGAAGGTGAGCACAGGCATCGTAATGGGCCTGACCTGTAATGGCAGCACGTGGGCTAACTGCGGCAGGACTCTGGGGACCTTTGACACTGGCTAACCAGTGGGGTTTCCAGGGACGGAACAGATTAGATAAGAAGCAGGAAACACTCAAACAAAAGGCTGTGCTGGATCGTAGCAAGATGGAGTCTCAGCTCAAGAACTAATTTTCAGACCTAGAACCCCTTGAATGAGGGGCAGCAGGTCCCCTGAGGAAGGACACTGGTGAACTGCCCAAGAGCCTCACTGTTAGCCTTCTCCAGCCCTTCCCGAGGACCCCACGGCCTTTACAAAGGGGGAACTGTGCTGTGGGTGGAGGAGGAACAACTGCTACTAACGTTGGGTCTGAACTGACACTAATTGTGGGACATCCCAAGAGGCACTGTGGTCCTTCCTCCAGTTAAAGTAGGAGCTAGTGGAGGTCAGAATTGGTTCTGACTGAAGTCTGACTCACAGCAGATCCAGTCCCCGGACTCACCCTGACAATTTCCCCGGTCCCAGAATGCACAATTGGGATAGATATAACTTAGAAGTTGGCAGAATTCCTACGAATTTTTCTGACTTTCATCTCCTGGCACCTGTAGCGCCTCCCACAGAGAACTAAATGAATGGTGTTTTAAGTTACCTACATAGGCCTGGCAGTGGTGGCTATGCCTTTAATCCCAGCACCTGGGAGACAGAGGCAGGTGAATCTCTGTGAATTCAAGACCAGCCTGGTCTATAAGAACTAATTCTAGGACGGGCTCCAAAGCTACAGAGAAACTCTGGCTTGAAAAACAAAAAACAAAACCAACCAAACAAACAAACAACAAAACCCTACACAAACTCGTATGTTTTAAATCATCTCTAGCTGGCTTACACTCTGATGTAAATGGCACACAAAGCAGTTCACTGCACTGCCTAGAGAATGGTGCTAAGAAAAGAGTCTCTAAAAGTTCAGAACCCTTTTCTGGTGCTGGTAGCAGAGCAGGGTCTAGCAAGTGTTCTACACATTTTCTTTCTTTGTTTTTTGAGACGAGTTTTTCTATGTAGCTCAGGCTGGCCTTGAACTCAGAGGTCCGTCCATCTCTGCCTCCAGAGTGCTGGGATTAAAGGCATGCACCACCACATCAGACCTCAATTTTTTTTTCCCTTTTTCTTTCTTTCTTTGTTTTTTTAAGACAGGACTTCTCTACGGTCCTGGCTGTTCTGGAACTTGTTCTATAGAGCAGGCTGCCCAGAAACTCAGAGATTCACCGGCCTTTGCTGTGCTGGGATTAAAGAAGTGAGCCACCACTGATCCGCTCATTTTTTTTTTCCCCCAAATACTTCTGAACTATAATTGCTTTAAGATGTAGAGACCTATCCCGAATGGGGGCTGTAACAATGTAACCCACACTGTTGCCCACGTTCAGCTGCAGGATGGCTGTTCCCAGGTACAGGGAAATGTAAGCATTGCCCAGGCCCTGTGCAGGCAGCCCTGAGTTCACCTGAGTTACCTTCTGATGATGCAGCCCCCTCTCCACATGAGGGCAATGCCACCATAATTGAGGGTCCAGCCAAACTCAGTGGCTGCCTGTCTGAGTAGCATGAAGCCTTGAGCGTAGGAGATGATCTTGGACGCATAGAGGGCCTAGAAAGCAACAGCAGACTGGTTAGTGGAGCAGCCACACCCACCTCCCAGGCTCCTTCTCCCTCAGAGGAAAGGCTGGAAATGACAACATGGCGGAGGATCTCTATACCCCCCACCAGCTTTCCCAGAACCACGAAGGCCACGGCTAGGGGCTGCCCACCTTTCGAATGTCCTCCAGGAATGACTCCTTACTGCCGGCCAGCTGGACCTTCTGAGGGCCCTTGAGCTTTCTGCTGGCCTGGACTCGCTCCTCCTTCAGAGAGGACAAGCAGCGAGCGAAGACAGCTTCTCCTACATAGGGGAGAGGGAGCTGGTCTGAGAAACCAGAAGAAAGGATCTGCACAGCCAGGGCAGGGGTGAGAAAGATCCAGTCAGTCAGAGATCCCCGAGACCAACACCCGAGACCTGAAGAAAGGGGTGTGGAAGGGCGGAGCAGGGTGAAAGAAATCCAACCTTCACCAAGAGCTGGGCACTTTGACCTTAGCTCCCAAATTTAACCTGGGCTAGGAGCTCTGGTCAGTTAATTCCACAACTACAACTCTAAGTCAGCATCCCAACAGAAATGCACCAACCGCAAAGACCAACCCAAACTGGAAACTCTCAATGGAAAGTTTGAAGGTGAACTCTAAGGCAATGATCACACTTACTTCACAATTACTCAATATTAGCCCAATAGTAAAATCTCCGCTTCTATTTAAAAGAAATTGATTTTTTTATGAGACTGAACTTCACAAAGCACAAGCCCCCTGTGGCTGCCTTGACGGCCTGGTCCTCCCGCCGCTGGGACTGCAGGTATGCACCACACCTGGCTTGAGAAAATTATTAGTTTTCCCTTCAAGACAGGGTTTCTTTTCCTTCTTTTTTTCCATGGTTTTAGGCTGGCCTTGAACTCACAGAGACCCACCTGCCTCTGCATGCTGGGATTAAAGACATACACCACCACTGCCCAGCTAAGACAGGGTTTCTTTATGTAGCCTTGACTGTCCTGGAACTTGCTCTGTAGACCAGGCTGGCCTTGAACGCAGAGATCCACCTGCCTCTGCCTTCCCGAGTGCTGGGATTAAAGACATGCACCACCACAGCCCAGCGAAAACAAGTGCTCTCTTAATAGCTAGGCTATTTCACCAGCCCCCAGGCTTAGCTTTTTTTTTTTTTTTTTTTTGTAAGATTTATTTTTAAGGGTACGTGTTTCCACATGAGAGAAGTACCCTCAGAGGCCAGAGGAGTCAGATAGCACTGGAGTTACAGGGGGTTGTGCTCAACCTGCTATGGGTGCCAGGAAGCCAATTGCTGGAAGGGGAGGGCGTGCTCGTAACTGCTGAGCCGTGGCTCCACCTCACAGGCTGTTTTTATACCCACAACCACTGGTTTCACAATACCTTTCAATACAGAGCATGAAGACATGTAATACTTTCACAAACCACCCTTGCGACAGGCCACTTGCTCAATTTACTTAAGATGAATGAATTCTTTTCCCCCAACACAATGGTTGAACCTCTGGGACTAACAACCGACACTCCAGTGCTGGGGAAAGGTGCGAGCCTCAGCTCGAGAGCAAGGTGAAAATGTCTTCTTGCCCTCACCCAACCCGTCCTTCCGTGCAGCACGGACTTGACAATTGTCCAACAGCAAGCGTGGCAAACCCTCCTGGCATACAGTAAGTCGGACTGAGACTGTGTCCTTTTATTCATCAGGTAGGAAAGGACCACATCCGGCCAGCATGGTGGGAGGGAACCCAGTCTCTAAAACTGAGGACAGTAACACTGCTACATGTAGTGAGTCAGAGGTGGATAGATGTTCCCTGCACACAATGCTACTGGGATTGGCCACAATACAGCCAACTTCCTCCTAGCTGTGCGGGACACACACACCTGCCCTGTCCACCCCAAGTGTCTAACACAGGGGGAGGCATGACTAAGCAGAAAATAAAGGAAGGAGGAGAAGGAGGGAGGGACAGCCATCCATCCATATCTGGGAAGGTAAACAGGAAAATGCCCGTGTTATCAGAGAAGAACTGCTCCACCAGGAGCAAAGACTCCTGTGAACACCTGACTCACTCTGGTCATAACCTTGGCAGAGGGGCATTCTATCTCTTAAGAAAGAAAAAGTTGGCAGAGTGCTTGTCATACAAGGCCCCCAACACCTGTGTAAAAAAAGCTAAGATATGGCCACACATAACTATGACCACAGAGCCCCGGAGAGTCAGAGACCAGAGGTCCCCACAGCTGGCTGGCCAGCCACTCAAGCCAATCCAGGTTCAGGTTCAGGTCTCAAAATTAAAGGTAAAGAGTGATTGGGAAGTGATGTGGGATGTGCTTCTGTATATGTGTTGCTTCTATTGGCTAATGAATAAAGCTGTCTCAGCCAATGGCTTAGCAGAGCAAAGCCAGGCAGGAAATCCGAACAGAGATCTATAAAGAGAGTAGGGCGAGTCAAGGAGACATACACCAGAACAGAACCTTACCCAGTAAGCCACAGCCTCGTGGCGATACACAGATTAATAGAAATGGATTAATTTAAGATGCAAGAGTTAGTTAATAAGAAGCCTGAGCTAATAGGCCAAACAATGTTGTAATTAATATAGTTTCATCGTGAATTGTTTGGGTCTGGGCAGCAGGGAAACAAAAGAGCAGTTTCCTTTTACAGGGAAGACAGCTGATGCTGACCTCTGGTCTACGCATCTGTATGCATGGGAATGTCCACCCACACACATACGAACACACATACACATCACATACACACAGGACCAAGGTGATCTTGAGCTCCTAGCCTCAACTGATTTTACTGTCATAATCTCCTAAGTAACTATGGTTACAGAAGCACACTGTACCTTATTCTTTTTTATTACACATTTCACTCTCTCACTCTCCAATCAAACGCCATGGCATTTATATGGAGGTCGGAAGACAATTGGCAGGAGGTGGTTCTCTCTTTCCACCATGTGGGTCTCAGGGTTTGAACTCATCAGGTTTTTATTTGTTGTTTGTATGTCAAAACAGGGTTTCTCTGTAGAGCTCTGGCTATCCTGTAACTCACTCAGTCGATCAGGCTGTCCTCAAACTCAGAGCTCCATCTTCTGGGACTAAAGTTATGGGCCATCAAACTCCTGATTTTTAATTTATTCTTAAAAGAATCAGTTTTTTCCAGAGAAACCCTGTCTCGAAAAACCAAAAAAAAAAAAAAAAAAAAATCAGTTTTTTCGCTCAAGAGGCAGAGACAGGCAGATCTCCATGAGTTCCAGGCCAGCTAGGGCTACAGGATCACACGGACACAGTGCAACTCTGTCTCCAACAAACAGACAAGAAGAACTACAATAACAACAACAAAAACCCAACCCACAGCCAGTTTCTTGTTCTCTTGTTTCCTGGGTTTGGTTTTCTGCAGTGCCAGGGATCAAACCCGGAGCCGGACAAGCGCTGTACCAACCGAGCCACACCCTAGCTTTCTATCTGAGTTGGATGTGTAGTCCATCTACACATGGATAGTGGTTTCCTTCTAAATGAGAAGCTGAAGGAATCTAGGTTATGCCCTATTTTTTCTGTATATGGGTAGAACCTGTAAAATATTAATAAATGTCGACTATATAAACAAAATGTGTTTGTCTATGAACTTGTTTCTGGACCCATTACGGAAATCTTAGCAAAACAAGCCAAAAAAGCCAGGCATGCCTGCATTCCCCACAGTCAGGGGCAAGAAGATAGTGTCCAAGGCTAACCTGAGCTACTTATGGAGACTGTCTCAAGAACCAGCTGGACAAAGGTCTTATGTTACTGACTCTACTTAGCCAGATGTTTGTTTGTTTTGGTTTTTCAAGACAGGGTTTCTGTGTAGCTTTGGAGCCTGTCCTGGGACTCACTCTACAGACCAGGCTGACCTTGAACGCACACAGATCTACCTGCCTCTGCCTCCTGAATGCTGTGGCTTCAGTCAAATGTTAAAATATCCAAATTTAAAAGTGCACAGAAAAGACAGTAGCGTCTGCGTTTACCTCGGAGCCCATAAGGAGAGTTCCCCACGTGCAGAAAGAGGAAAGGCGCACTGACACCTGAGCAGGCCCAAAGACTGTCTCCAAACTGTCCAGAGCGGAAATCCAGGACACCAGGATCAGAGCAGTGGGACCAAAGGCACAGGTGGTGGGTGCGACATTACCAATGAGGGTGACGGGCATGCCGTAGTCCAGTGCTGAGATGGCGGTCCACTTCCCAGTGCCCTTCTGCCCAGCGCTGTCCCGGATCTTTGGTAACAGCTCTTTGCCGTCAGTGTCCAGGAACTTGAGGATGTTAGCGGTGATTTCAATCAGGAAGGAGTCCAGCTCCGTCTTGTTCCATTCCTCAAATGCCTGCACACAGAAGAGAAGGCAGGGTGGGTTGGGTTCTGTGCGCACCCTGGCTCATCTGCTTTATCCTTGCCTCTGCAGCTGGTGCACCCCACTGCTGAGCACATGGGGCCAGTAGGCCCTCCTCTTGGTGGCCTGTAGCCTCCTACTCCTGCCCACTGAGTCACGCTCACCAGGTCAGGCAGCTGTGTTGAGTGTCAGCCTGGCGGCTTAATTCCTCACCACTGGAACTGCCCTCTCCTTGGAGCCAAGCTCCTCACTTCACTTGGGGCTATGCATGCTGTCACCTTCTGGCCCTATCTAAATCCATCTCTGGATGGGACTGGATGTAGCTCAGTGCTGGAACACAAGCTTAGTGAGCGTGAGGCCCCGAGTTCCATCCCAGTACCACAAAAATAAAAACAAGAAATAAAAATGAAACCTGTCTGTTAAGACTGGAGAGATGGCCGGGCGGTGGTGGCGCACGCCTTTAATCCCAGCACTCGGGAGGCAGAGGCAGGCGGATCTTTGTGAGTTCGAGACCAGCCTGGTCTACAAGAGCTAGTTCCAGCGCAGGCTCCAAAGCCACAGAGAAACCGTCTCGAAAAAAAACCAAAAAAAAAGACTGGAGAGATGGTTCAGCGGTTAAGAGCACTGGCTGCTCTTCCAGAGGACCCAGGTTCAGTTCCCAGCACCCACATGACAGCTCACAACTGTCTGTAACTCCAGTTGTGGCACACTCACACAGACATACATACAGACAAAATGCCAAATGCACATAAATCTTAAAAAAAAAAAAAACAATCTAAAACCCAACCCAAAACTCTGTCTGCTAGCCTCAGCTTGCGTTTGTCTGTAACGGTGATCACTAGTTTCTACTTTACATTCACTGTTATTGTGCCCCGGAGAGCAGACTTCAGCCATCGTCACCGCTCCACGCTGTCACACAGCCAGCACCTCACACATGCTAGGCTCCATCAGCTGAGCTCTACCCTGCCCTTCACGGTCTCGCAGCTAGCGTTTAGAAGAGATCTTGCATATAGTAAAGCACTCACTTTGCTGTAGGAATACATTATTAAGTAAATGAATGAAACACAAACACAACGATAATGAAAAACTAAGTTAAATGTTCTAGAATGAACAAGGGCAAGCCAGTGAGACAAGCAGCTGCCAAGATACATGAGGTCAGGACTGAAGCTCAGTGACAGTCCACAAGGCCTGGTCATTCCCCTCGTACAACCCCCCACATACGTACACATACACACATATACACACACACACACACACACACACACACACACACACACACACATACCCTTGTGCACAAGGCCCGCAAAGCCAGCAAAATCAGCCAATATTCAGGCAGGCAGCAGTAATTAAGAGTCAGTGGTTACAATAAAGAGAGAGAGAGACAGAAAAACACAAAGGGAGGAGGGGGCCATCATGGAAGTGAAGGATATTGGAGGGGAGAAGACTGGGAACACCAGGGGGTGGGTATGATCAAGATACACTGTATCTGTGTATAAACTGTCAAAGGACAAATGAAAGGTTCTGAAAATAACTGGTAAGACATACTTGCCTATGTTGGTAACTAAATGTTTATCGAAGGATGCTGCTCTGGGGGAAAAAGGCCCTGTTTCCGACAGAATGTCTCCATGCAGGACATGGCTGGACAGCATGCGGTCAAGTGCAGTGACATGCTATGGGAGGATCCAGGCGGTGCGCACACACGATACGACAGTGAGGGTCTTCAGTATTTGAACATTTTCATAAGAAAATGTGGGGAAAATGTTTATGCTTCTCCACTGGGATGAACTCAGGTCTATGATTGTCTATTAATATATTTAATTCTTATGTTTGGGTGTTTGCCTGAATGCATGCATATGCACCGCCGGTATCCAAGGCCCACAGAGGCAGAGGAGGACATCAGATACCCCGAACAAGAGTTACGGATGACTGTGAGCCTCGGCATGGGTTCTGGAAACCCAACCCTGCCAGTCTTCTGCGAGAGCACCAAGTGCTCAACTGCCGAGCTCTCTCCCTGGCCCTGGGAGGAACTATCAGGAGTAACTTCCAGAGCTCCAGTCCTAACTTGATCAACAAGGACAGCTACTACCTCCCTCACTGAGCAAAGGTAGGGGTGAGAAAGAGAATAAGGACTGGGATGGGCCCTGTGCCTAAGGCCAGGCCCTGGGTTCCCCGGGGAGGGCTGCAAATGAGGTGACACACTGTGCTGACACAGCATGGCTCACTGACTGCCGACAATGATTACTGCTTCTTGGCTGGATATCTCATTTTATGATGCTATTACCGCAGCTTCCCTTACATTAGGCTGAGTCCATGTGGGCCACCAGACAGCCAGGCAAACAGGAAGGAGGCAGTATTAATTGTCAGGGGCAAGTTCTCCCTCATCCGATCAGTGCCTGGGACTCACCTGGGCCATCTCCTCGTGCCGCATGCCCAGAACGTCCTTCATCAGGTGGTAAGCCTCGCAGATCAGCTGCATGTCGCCATACTCGATGCCGTTATGCACCATCTTCACAAAGTGACCAGCCCCCTCGTCTCCCACCTGTCGGGGCAATCAGCAAGAGGCCTTCAGAGCAATAGACTATACAAGAGAAGTCTCAGAAGACACAAAAGACGACTGCAGAACAGCTCTATCTCACACAATAACATGAGAAAACAGCGTTTTTAATAGGAACCCCCCAAAATACCCAAGCTCTTTAGCCCACTGTTGAAAGCAACTCCCTGCCCCCCAGCTCCAGCCCTTAAAGTCGCCCTGGTCTTGAAGTCACATTTCTAGCAACTGCTGATGAAATTACCTGTATCTTTCCTCGATACAAATGTAATGCTGTGGTTCCTGACAGCAACTGAGGGTAAAATGCCCTTCTATCAAGGTACCGCCTTGACCTTTCAAGTACAGAAACGCATTCCCTCATTGTCCTGTTAGGAACTGGCTAAGCTGGTAGGATGTATCCAGTTCATCACGGGACTTTACAAGGGCCTTTGGGTTGTGTTACTCTGAGCACACTTGCCCTCTAGAAAGGCCACCTCTGAAAACTGTCCATGGACAGGGAACAAGAATGAGCGTAGCAGGGGACTGGAGAGATGGCTCAGCGGTTAAGAGTATTGCCTGCTCTTCCAAAGGTCCTGAGTTCAATTCCCAGCAACCACATGGTGGCTCACAAACATCTGTAATGAGGTCTGGTGCCCTCTTCTGGCCTTCAGGCATACACACAGAAAGAATATTGTATACATAATAAATAAATAAATATTTAAAAAAAAAAAAAAAATGAGCGCAGCAGAGAGCGTCACAGCACGGGCTCTGTGGTCCATGCAGCTGTCTCCACAGCAGGCGGCTGGGACAGCCTTCCCGGCAGTGGCTGCTGTGTCGACACTGTGATGTTTTTATCAGACAGAGGCTTCCTCTATCACTGGCCGGCCCCTTCCGATTTGGACACTAACAGTGCAGTATGAGGACATCTTACTTCACCCTCCTGTTGCTCCAGCAGTGGGCGAACCTACGGTCACCTCCTTTCAGTCTCTACCATGTACTCTTATGGCCTGAACCCAAGCTTTAGCCCATGGCAGCCAACTCTGGCTACGTTAAGATCCAGAAGTGCGACTTTTCCTAGAGGGAATTAAAGGAAGGTACTCTGCACTCTAAAGAAGCTGGCAGGTCAGTGGGAGTGTTTCCCTCATGCCCACAAGGCTGGGCCCTTAGGTTATCCCTACTCTTAATCATACACATTACTAAAATGACCAAGTGGGCATATAAAATAACAGGTATAAAAAGGGAGCTAGGTGTGGTGGTGCACAGGTCTGTAATTCAGGAGACTGAGGGCCCGAGGCCTGCTTGGGATACGCAGCGAGGAGACACTGAGTGCTGGGGATGGTCAGGTGGTCCAGCAGGAAAGGGTGTCTGCTGCCAAGCTGGAAGACCTGAGTCTGATTCCAGCACCCACAATGGAAGGAGAGAACCAACTCCTATAAACTGTCCTCTGACTTCCACACGTAGCCAAGTTCTCCCGTGCATAAACATCAGATAGACAAATATAACTCAAAGGCAGAAGACAGAGAAAATGGAGAGGGAAAAGGAAGGAAAAATGAAAGGAAATGAAAGGAAAAGCGGAAGAACAGCTGGTGAGAGCATCGAGACTGTCGAGGGCAACTGGGGATTTCTCAGACGAGTCCTCCCGCAGTGACCTGTCCCAGGTCACACCATCAGTGAGCAAGAATTTCACCGGCAACTCTTGCCGCCTAGGCTGATGTGATTTTCCACTCATGGCGCTGGCTAAAGCCACAGACGGGATAATATTTATTCTCCAGACAGGAGGGAAAGTGCCTATGGTTCCTGAGTGCTGGTGAACACCCAAATACGGAAAACCCAAAACGCAGGCCATGCGAAGATCCCTAGATCCTGGTGGCCTGAGACACTGGCGTGACACGGCAACAGGCCCGCTCTAACTCCAGCGTTCTCTGGCCATGAGGTAAACTGGAACGACCCTTGCTCCCCAGCTATTTACAAAACCCTCCTCATCTGCTCCTAACACAGCAACATCCAGGCCCTGAAGGGCTGGTTAGGGCACAACGCCATTCAGACAGGCAGGGATGCGCTTCAGGCACCAGGCACGCAGTGACTTAGACGGAAGCTTAGAGCAGAGAGCTAAGCACTGGGACCACGGTGGTCTTTCTTCATCCGGGCGGTTGGTCAGAGGGGAGCCCAGAACTTGCCCAGTCACAGCAGGGTTCTCCAGTTCCTACTTTTGCAGCGATGGCTTGGAAGATCGTCTTGATGTGGGGCCTGTGGAAAGGGGAAGTACAGTTCAGCCAACAAGAGACGACCCCAGCTTTGGGGTCAGTGCTCAGGGGCACTGCTCTAAGAGTGATGGATGTGCTCAGCTTCCCAGAGAAACTCCAGTCCCCACTGCTGACAGGTGTGGCCTCCACACCCCGTGTGTGGGCCTTAGAGAGGAGGCCACAGAACACCCGAGTCAACACAAAGGAAGAGAGGCAAGGGACGTGGCGCGGTGGTACAGTGCACATCTAACATGCATGAAGCCTTGGGTTCCGTCCCCAGAATCCCGCTACCCTAACCCCACAAAGCACCAGAAGACTCTTCTGTCACTTTATCACAACAAGTCAAGGCTCCAACCCAAGCCACGTAAGATCATCCTCAAAGACATCCTCCCCATCTGATGTCTGCTTCCAGGTACAACATGATTCTGCCCATCTGGGTCAGAGACCATGCAGGGCCGTGGACTGTGCAGCACACTAAGAGACGCTCTTCTCTGGCGCAAAAGCGGCTCTCCATTTCACCCCGCCCTCACTCTTGGCTCACAGGAACCCCAAGACCTTCTCACTATGCTGCCCTCTACCAAAGAAAAGGGCATCCTCTCAAAACGTTTTGGTATAGACCCTCAAAGCCAACACCTGCAAAGTCAACGCTTAGGACTGGGTTAAGTTTCCAATCGCCATTGGAACGGTAAGAGGAAAGAAGCACACTCATGACGTAAGAACAAACTGTCCAGACGACAGAGCTGTGCCCAGTGCAACCAGTTCTAACCCCCGTCTCCACAGATCAATCACAGAACTGTTTCCCCGCCCTGTTCACACCAGGCCGGGCCTGCACGGAAATGCACACGGTGCTGATGATACTCACCAGGCCTCTTTGTTCCCTCCTGGCATGAGTGATGGCCCGTACCGAGCCCCTTCCTCACCACCACTGACTCCACTCCCCACAAACAGGATCCCCTTAGCCTTGAGGTCCCGGCATCTTCTCTAAAAGAGAGAAAAGCAATTTTAGGGTTTTCTCACAAAAATAAATTCTTTTGATGAATGAGGAGGTGGAAGGCCAGTACAGAGAACTCAAGTTTGCTAGTAAATGAGCTAAGGGAGTAGGAGCAGCCAACCACTCAGAGTCTAGACACCCAGTGTGGAGGGCTAAGCTTTAAAACAGTAACAGACTCCCGGAAGTCACTCGGAGGCTACAAACACAGGAGGATTACAAGTTACAGGCCATATAAAAACCTTAAAAGAAAAACCTGATGTTTGAGAAACCTACACCATCCCCAAGCCGGCTACCCAAACACACGCTCCCATCTTAAAGGAACAGACTGTACAGGGTAAAACGCAGTTAAGAATGATTTCAGTGGGTAACCCACACATGTCACACTTTAGACACGAGACTGGCCTCGGCATCAAGGCATTGCACACAGTAAGGGCAGCGCTTCTCAGCCATGCCACACAGTGGCATGCCACGCATTATACAAGGCAGAGATTATGCAAAACAGCTCTCAGCCTGCTGTATCTAAGCCACTGTCTCTTGAGTTACACACGCATGCAACTAGGAGTCTCGCCCAAAAAGTGTCTGATGGAGCCTGCCAGCGGCAATCCCCAAAGGATCACGAGACAGTTCACTCTGCTGTCACATCTACAATGCTAAAGTTTCTTTCTAGAATGTTCTCAAGACCCGAAAGAATTTGGACTGAAGAACACTTACTGTTGTATCCCGGTATTCGGAATTTCCTCCATCAATGATGATATCACCAGTGTCCAACAATGGTACCTGAAACCAAATACTAGCTTAGGGTGGACCAAAGACAGAAATAAAACATACCTAGAACACTAAAAACAAGAATGTATCCCAAAGACACAGCGGGAAAGCGTTCACTCTGTATATTCCGATAATCCTCTCCGGCTCTAACGGCAGCTTTAAGTCGGAGGCTACTAACCCAGTCAGACCCCTCCACAACATACTCTCCCTCTCCCTCTGCTTCGCCCCTTCCCTCCTGGACGGGATTGCACTGTGCAGCCCTGGGTGGCCTGGAACTGGCCATGGCCTCACTCACGGAGACCCACCTGCCTCTGCCTTTGGAGCGCTGGGGTTAAAGGCGTGCGTCTCCACGCCTGGCCAGCTTTTATGCTTTCTCTCAGTCTCCCCTTCCAGAGCTCCGCTTGAGAGCATTTCAGTACTTTCCTAGGTTGAAGAAAACTCAACCAGCTTTCAGCACACTGTTTGGGAGCGAGCGGCGGGCAGCTGGCACCTTGCTGTCCTTTATCACAGTGTTCTTCCTTTCTAAGCCGCTTATTTAAACAGCAGCGAACTGGTTAGCTTTTCTCTCTTGGAGGCAAACCCAATGACAGCACTCCTCCATAGACACACACGGAAGCCCTTCCCTCTGCGACACTCCTGCAGCAGGCACCCTTCTTCCTCAGGGGCTATTAACAGTTATTCCTGAGGACCTAATCATTTTTCTACGTGTTCTCTTTCATTCATAAACATGCTTCTTCTCTCTACAAAGACATTCTTGCTAAAGTCAAGGTACAAGGGTGTTAAAAAGAACAACTATCTAAGAGAACTGCTCTTTTATATGAGTACCGAAGCGTGGGGAACCTCATGTCTAAATAAACCCATTTTGGCCACTACAGTTTACTAGTGAGCAGCACTAAATGTTCATAAATGTTAGTCAACACCACAAGATACCAGAGCTGGAGATACATCCATCTCAGTGTGAGAGTGGGCTCAGAAGGTGAGAGGCCTTGGGTTCTACTTCTCACGACCAAAACAAAAACAGACAGGTATGGTAGATGGTGCCTATAATCCTAGCGCTAAGTAGACCGAGGCAGGAGGATTGTCAAGATCCAGGCCACCTAGATGGCACAGTGGGTAAAAAGACCTGCTGAATAAGCCTGATGACTTCAGCTTGATCCCAGGAACCAAAGCAGAAGTGGATAGGAATCCGCATGGTGGTGGCAAGCGCCTTTAATCCCAGCATTCAAGAGGCAAAGGCAGGGCCTGGAGGGATAGCTCAGCCGTTAAAGGCTAGGCTCACAACCATAAAATATAAGAGTTCGGTTCCCAGCATCCACGGCTGTCCCTCCAGGTACTATTTATGTTAAAAAAAAAAAAAACAAAAACAAAAAAAAGAGGCAAAGGCAGGAGTTTGAGGTCAGCCTGGTCTACAGGTCAGCCAGGGCAACATAGAGAAACCCCGTCGCAATACATCCCCCCAAAAAATAGTGGGAAGAAGAAAACTGACTGCAAAAGTTGTCCTGACCTCTACCTGCATGACTGCTGAATAATTAATAATAATACATTAAATAAAGACAACCTTGGCCCAGTGAGAAGGCTCAGCAGGTAAAGGTACCTCCCATCAAGTCAGACAACCCAAGTTCTTTCCAGAAACCACACAGGGGAAGTAGAGAACCAACCCCCACAAACTGTCCTCTGACTTCTACATCCAAGTGTGTCATGCTTACACCCACACAAATACTCAATAAATGTTAAAGAAAAAAAAAAAAAAAAAACAGAAGCTGGAGAGAGAGCTTAAGAGCACTGACTGCTCTCACCAAGGACCGGGGATTGATTCCTAGCATCAACATGGTAGGTCACAATCGCCTATTAACTCCAATTCCAAGGGATCTGACGCCCTCTTCTGGCCTCCTCAGGAACTGCACGAATGCGTGCAGTTACACACGCAGGCATATACACACATATTCATACACACATATAGAATAGAGTCTTTTTGGAAAAGACTGTAAGAATTACTATTGGGTAAGTGCCAATCAAGCCAACCAAGACTGAAACCTTTAAGCAATCGTTTCCTCAGAACAGATTAGAAAAGAAAAGCATCTCTGAAGTTAAGACATCAGAGGGAGGAACAGACACAGGCTCTGAGGTGCTAGCAGAGCCTTGAGAAGAGCTGGCCTTACCAGTTTCTCGATGAAATCATCGACAGCTTGCCCGGCCTTCACAAGAAGTATGATCCGGCGCGGCTTCTTCAGCTTGGAGACCATCTCCTTCAGGGACTTCGCCCCAACCACTTTGGTGCCCTTCGCCTCATTGGCCAAGAAGTCATCAACCTTGGAGACCGTCCTATTGAAAGCACAGACCTGGAGGACAAAAGGCCCGCTTAGAGGATCTCAGACACACGTGACCTTTGGGTGGTGGGTCCAGGATAACAAAATGGTTATTTGGCCCAAGGCCTAAAGAGAGCTGGTCTGCCTTCTCTTCTTCTTAAGTGCCAGCTGATCCCTGCAAAGTTAGGTCACAGCAGGATGAAGGAGCAGAGAAGGGAGGCAGAGGCCAGCCTCCACTTGTTGCTTCTCAGGTCGAGCCTGTCACTACGGCCTGTCGTTTGTCCCTGGTCATCCTGGCCTCTAAACCACGTTACTATTTAGGAAGAACATCCAGAGCCCACAGGCAGGAGGATGCTGTAGCCCCCCTACTCAGCTGGCTAAGATGAGGAATCCTTGAGGCCTGAAGCCGAGATTCCAGTGTGGCAACACCATGTCCACAGGGAAAAAGAAATCCCATTTTCCCTTGCCAAGTCTCGCTAGTCAACCGAGCAACAGTTGCTCTATCTCCCAAGATCTGGCTCCCTTTAAATCAGTGGCTCTCAACCTTCCTAACGATTCGAACCTCTAACACAGTTCATGTTGTGGTGAGACCCCAACCATAACATTATTGTCGTTTTCATAACTACTTCATGACTGTAATTTTGCCACTCCTATGAATTGTAATGTAATTGTCTTTAGACTTCGAGGGTGGGCAATGGGGTCACGACCCACAGGTTGAGAAGCACTGTTTTACCGTGCCCTGTCTAAAGAGGCTCCTCCTTCAACTACACGGACAGCACAATTAGAGCAGGGCTTCTTTTACAACCGCGACTAAGCAACAACGGGGCTCACTGAGTGAGAGGCACTCTCCAGCCGCCTTGAGACCGGCGAAAATGCGTCAGCGTTCACCCCGGGAAGGCAACGCGCGCCCCCCACTTACCACAAATCCATGGTCATTCATGTTCAAGATTAAGTTCTGGCCCATGACAGCCAGTCCAATCAGCGCAATGTCAGCTCTGAAAGGCAGGAAAAAGAACAAAGGAAGGACGTTGGTGCCACTTGGTCGCTTTTAACAGGACAGGTAGCCCGTCTGGCATGCACCTGGGACCGCCTGCACCCTGCACCCCGCTGCTCCACGGGCCTCCGAGTTCCTTCTAATGGGTGCCCCGGCCATCACCCCTGCAGGCCCGGCCCGCAGAAGGGGCGTGGGCCGTCTCCCACCCACTGCGGCCTGCCTTCCCCGCGAGCCCGTCGCAGCCGTGAGCTCCCACGCAGGGGCGGCCGGGCTGGTGCAGCCCACGGCGGGGACCCCGAGGTGCAGGGGTGCGGGCTGCGGAGGGAGACAACCAGGCAGAGTCCCGCCAGCACCGCGCTCAGCCCCGGAAGTGTCCCGGGCCTGGCTGCGCGTGCCGGTCACTCACTGGGCCATGGCGGCGGCGGGCAGAGCCAAGGCGACGAGGAAGGAGCACGAAGAACTAAGCGCTCCGAGGCAAGTGCGGCAAGTCCGGCTCCCGGCGCCTCGGGAGGCTTACCACGACCCCGGCCAATCGGAAGACAGGGGCGGGGCAATGCCACCACGCTATTGGCTCGCTCCGGCGCCTGTTATACCACCTGAGGGCAAACGGGCCCGCCCACCCCCGGGGCCAGATGTGTAGAGCGCCGAGCAATCGATGGCGCCCGGCGTGTACTAGGCGAGTTCCCGGGGATTGAGGAAGTGATCTAGCCCGCTGCACGCTGCCTCCCGCCGGCGCGGTGGCTCGCGTCTGCAGAAAGAGAAGACCAGACCATGGGCTTGGTGCAGCCCGAAGGATGTAATTCCGGTTAGACCACACTTAACAATTGCCTAAGTCCACTGGCGCGCTTGATCCCTCCGCACTTAGGCAGGAATCCAGGCTGGTCTTCCTGTGGAGCTCAGTGTGGTCAGCGGGCACCATGTTTGCAAGCCTAGGGACAGCGGCGCACACTGGGGCGAGATGCTCAGCGGGTAAAGCCCCAAGAGGGTGGAAAGAGAACTCAGTCCACGAAGTTGGCTTCTGACCTCCCCGGGCAGCAGTGGCTCGTGTGCTCACACGCACGGAAAGAAGAGAGGCGTGGAGGAGAGTCGAGGGTTTTTGGTTTTGTCTTCTTTTTAGTTTATTATTATTTTATTTTATGTGTATGGGGTTTGACTGCAGGTATGTCTCTGCACTTCGTGCGTGCTTGGTGCTCAGGCAAGTCAGAAGAGGGCTTGGGATCTCCTGCAACTGGACTGACAGACAGTTGTTACCTACCACGGGGAACTCGGACCTGGATGGATCCTTTGGAAGAGGAGCCTGTGGTTTTGTTGCTGTTGTTTGGTTTGTTTGGGGTTTTTTATTTCGTTTTGTTTTGTTTTGTTTTTTCAAGACAGGGTTTCTCTGTAACTTTGAAGCCTGTCCTGGAACTAGCTCTTGTAGACCAGGCTGGCCTCAAACTCACAGAGATCCACCTGCCTCTGCCTCCCAAGTGCTGGGATTAAAAGCATGCACCACCACTGCCCGGCTGTTTTAGTTTTTCGGGACAGGGTTTCTCTGTGTAACTCTGGCTGTCCTGGAACTCACTCCGTGTAGACCAGGTTGGCCTTGAATTCAGAGATCTGCTGTGCTTCTTCCTCCTGAGTTCTAGGATTACAGGCGAGCGCCACCACCGTCTGGCCAGCCTGTGTGTTTTGATCTGAACTGAGAAGTCGTGGCATATCCTTCAGTTGGGAGAGTGCTTCCCTGCCAGGCGCAAAGGCCTGGGTTCTATCCTCTGCATCAGGTGTAGGGGACACCCATAATCCCAGCCGCGGGGGTGGGGCTCATCACTGCTTCCTTTGCTGTCTTTCCTTGTCCATCCGTGTAGGAGCACTGGGGTTCCAGTCCTGCTCAGGCTCTGGCTTTACATGGGTCCTGGGGATCTGAGCCCAGGCCTTCATGCCTGCTTAACAAAGGCTTCACAAGGCTGGTCTTTCTGATACATGTCTGCCATCTCAGCACTTGGGAGGCTGAGGCAGGAGGACCACAGGGAGTGTGAAGCCACCCCAGGCTACAAAGTGAGAATGAAAATAAAGTTCAAGATCCAACACCACAGAGATTTGAAAAGCCTGGAG
>JAQHUG010000137.1:2288967-2300783 GCA_028555095.1 Dicrostonyx torquatus
AAAAACAAAAATAAAAAATATAAAAAATTGTCAGTGTAAGAAGCAAAATTAGTATGCGATGGTTTTCCAAAGGGCACACGAATAAAACACGAGAGCCGTTTGATGCACTGGGTGTACCTTTATTATTCTTACCTCGTTCACTAGCAGGTCTGTGATGCAAGGTTACCATACACAGTTAGATAATGTCTGCACTACACATCTAAGGCTATACAGCAGAAGAGTCAGGATTAGTACAAATACAAGAACTGTATTTACATTTTGTATACTCAAGCTCCAAACATCAGATATTTACAAAATAAAACATGAAAATGAAATCCAAAATTAATAATGTACATTGTTGCTTGTGCTCAACTCCTTCACTGGGGAGAGATCAGTTTGCAAAGTCTTGGTTCAGAAAGGCCACTTATGCTTCACGGGTTCTGTCACAGCATGGGGATGGCGGTGAGAGGCGTGGCTCTCAGCAGACAAGTGCTCTAGAGCCACAACATCTTAAGACAATGGTAACCACCAGGAGGCTGGTGAATACCTTGGGAGAACTGATGCCAGAATACACAGCACGGAAAAAAAAAAAAAACAACCCAAAGATGTGACAAGTGACATGTAACATCCAGGATTTGGCATGAGACCAACCTCTGCCTGGACCTTCTGTCTGAGCAGCTATCTACCAAGAAGTTTTTGTCTCTATCTGCAGCACTAGGGACTGAATCAAAGGCATCACACAGAATTGCCAAGTGCTCTATCACTAAGCTATGCCCCCAATCTCTGGCTGTAACCTCCGGTGGTTTTTTTTTTTTAATTTTTTAAAAAAAATTTTATTTTTTATTTTTTTTCCTTGAAGCTGAGGACCGAACCCAGGGCCTTGTGCTTGCTAGGCAAGCACCCTACCACTGAGCTAAATCCCCAACCCCACCTCTGGTGTTTTTAATAACAGTTCTGTATCAACTTTTAATTTCTTTAAGTCATTAGGGGCTCTCTTAAGATTTTATAGACCTTAAATACGTACTTCATAAATGGCCTTTTGAACAGTAATGGCAATAATCTCCCCGCCAATGGCTTTACCCAGTCTTGGCGGCTCACTGTCATGGTGGATGGCTGCAGTGCACAGCGCCAGAGTCCTAGTCCAATGCACTCAGCAGACCTTCTAAGAGCAGCAACAGAACGATTCTTTTCTTCTCACAGAGCGAGTTAAAGATTACACTTTCAAAAAGAAACCCAAGTGAAAAGTGAAGGACCCATGCCCACGAACGCCCAGCCAGAGCCCGACACCCAGGAGGGAGTGCCAGAGATACACCAGGCACCACCCAGGGCAGAATCATCCCATCAATCCAATGTGCAATTCATTACAGCTGTATAAATATACAAATACCTTACAAAATTCATCTCCCTGTAAATCAGACAAGCAGCAGTGGGTAACAAAGTCTATGCTTTGAAATGCATGACAGAAGCCGTCTGTTTTTAGACCCCAAAGCCCTCTCACAATCATCCTTCATCTAAACAAGTTGAAAAAAACAAACAAACTTGAAAACGAATAGATGCATAGATTCCACGCAGCTGAAGGGGAAAATAACGACGCCTCAGTTGATGAGCCTTCAGCACTGGCCGCATCAGGTCTCTCATTTAAGGATGGAGTTCGGAAGCAGCCTGGCCTGTGCTCTGCCTAACCTCGTGCAGGGACTGCCTGGCCCCGCACAGTCTGGGCCTGAGAGCTGGCTGACTCCCAGGGTGGTTCCCAGAAGCAGGCAAGGCCTGAGCACTGGTCAGGGGGTAGCTAGGAGGCTGTATTTGCTAGGGAGAAAGGAGGAGGGAGAGGGCAACTAACTAGCACTCACTTTCTGTAAGTTGTATGTTTTCATTCTAGGGTTTTTTTTTTGTTTGTTTAAAGGAGTGCTTTGAAAATAAAAAAAAATCTTAAAAGGCAATTTCCTTAAAGACTAGATGCCTTAACTTTCCTACTATCATGGCAGCCACAAAAATGCCTCAAACAGGTCCTGTTCTTTCAGAACAGAGGTGACCTTGCCTGGAAAAGGAACTCAATCCCAAACTGCTCAGATTCCAATCTGAGCATGCGCCCTACAGAAAGAGGGGGGGGGGCGCCAACAGCGGCAGATTGTTTCACCTCACTTTCCCCGGCTTCCCACTGAGGCCGCCTTATCTGGGCATTTATGAGGGGTCTGTTTGGCTCATTCTAACATTGGTATTTGCAAAGCAAAGATTTTCTCACCCAGTTCTGTCTGAGTTTCAAGAGAACACAAGCATCGCATTGCACAGATCCACTCCCTCAGGCTGCACACCTCTCTCAAGAGACACGGGTCCTCCCACCCACCCTCACAGCAGCAGCGAGTCAGAGATTCAGTTTAGAAGTGGCCTTTCATCTTCATTTCCCTGAAGTAAGATTTAGTTCTGGTCCAGGAAGCTGTCTCCAAGCACGGACAGAGCCTGCTGGATTTGAGTATACACCAGAGGGGCATGTTGAGTCCATTAGACAACAGGCTTCTGACTACATTAAACCTCAGACATGCGCTTAGAAAACAAGTAACATACAGTGAGTGTCCTACGCTTTAAGGAGAGGAAGGAAGGGTTGCAAACCCACCAGAGTATTTGCTGATCATTCTTTGAGATAAAACAGTCTGACTTCTGCCCTTTCTTTCCTCCATGGTCCACTTTCCCTTTCCTTTGCAAGGCAACAGTATTAACTGGGGCCGGGAGTCTTGTTCTTCAGGGAGAAGCCCCACCGAGAGGTCAGAAGGGAGGGTCTGCGTGCCCACGTGCCTCCCTAGTGGCTGCTCTGCAGTGGTGAGTGAGATCCTGACCAGAAAGAAATCCATTCCACCACTACCCTCAGGTGGGGAAGCCTCCCAGAGTGGAGGTGAGCAGATGCTTTCCTGGGTGCCTGAGCAATGGTGAATCAGGCTGGCAGGACCAGTCATCGGCAGCATGAATGAGTCCCAAGTCACTGGCCAAGCAACTGAAGGAAGCAAACCAGGGCTTTCTGTGCCCTACTAAGCCCCATAGCACTTACTGGCAGGTAAAGGGAGAGCATTGATTTCTGATGGTCTCTTTAACCCTGACCTGGTTTGTTAGAAGCCACGGGAACTGGTGGCAGGGAGTTCCTCTTCTTTCTGAGGGGGTATTTCCAAACCACCTGGGGAACAGTGGCTGGTGGAGGGGAGGGGCAGAGATGGTGTGTGTGTGTGTGTGTGTGTGTGTGTGTGTGTGTGTGTGTGTGGCCCGCAGGTCAGGATCCAATGGCAAACCACAGGAAGCTGGGGACACTCCTTCTTGTCCCTAAATGCTGTCTTCTGATTTGTTTGGAACGGTGGTGGGGACTGGTCAGTTCTGGCATCCAGAACACAAAGCTGGCCGTGTTCGTTAAGGAGACGAGCGTTATTGGGGATGGCGGCTGGAGTCAGATGGCGATTTCAAAGTTTACGCTGAAGCTGCGGTTCTTTGACCAAAGGGAGCTACAACAATCACAAGCGGCACTCAGCACCCTCATAGCAGCATTGATCCAGTTTCTCCCACAAGGCAAACACTCTGCAGCGCCCCCTGCTGGGAGACGTGTGCATGACATCATATGATTCCAAACAGTGTCACCAGCATCAGGAATGCCAAGGACAGAGTGGGAAATCCTAGACAAAAGCCTCCTTCCCAGTGAGGAGGAGAAAGGCTGCAGGGCTCAGAGCAACTACAGCCTTCCTTTAAAAATCACCCCCACTTCCCACTGCCCGCTGGACTGCAGCAGCCTGGCCTTAAAGGGCCAGCAGCAGCCGCTCTTCCAGGCCTATCACAAAGGACCTTCTGTCTCTTCCATTCTAAAAGTCCATGCTTTAAGCCCTGATTTGGACAGAGAATATAAATCCCTTTCTGAGTTTCCCAGAGTGCTTTCCCTGAATGGAAATGCAGGGATTAGTCAAGGAGGAAAAAACCAAGCTTTTTCTCACGGGCTGACATGCCAAATGTCTCCTCCCTTAGTCTCTAAGCCACCCAAGAAAAAGTAGTATTATCATAAACAGAATTAGAGAGAGAGAAGTTACCCAGAAAACCAGAGTTATACAGAGACAACAGACAGACAGTGATTATGAAGGGGATCTACCATTCAAACAGACGCTGAAATACACTGGAAAATAATCTGGAGATTTGCTGGATGCCCTCAGGGTTTGTGTGTGAGTGTGCATGGATGTGTGTAGTGTTTTTCCCCTTTTGTTAGGCCACATGCTACAAGTCTTAGCACAAGAAAAAGAAGAGTACAGAACCATGGAGATCGGGGCAGGGGAGCTGGAGAAGTGCTGGACCGAAGGGCAAAGGAGGAAAGCCACAGGCTACATACAGGAATAACCGTCAAGAATCACAAAGAGAATGAGAGGTAACACTTTCTTTATCTGTCAAAGTGAGCAAGGCTCAGCAGAACTGCTTAGTATTTCGGCTGGCTTGGGCATCTCCGAGAGAGTTTTGACCTGTGAGAAAGATGGGAGGCAGGGTTAGAAAAGTGACGTCGGCCTCCTCAAAGGTGATGCCACAGACCCAGGGTGCTATGCTCCTAAACATGGCTCTGGGAACTCTGTGAGATAAGCCCCTCAGGAACAGAGAGCTGAACTGTGGGAGTCCATTAAAGTACTCACTCAGTGCCCTGCCAGCAGGGCCTCTTGACAACTGAAACCAAGAGGAGGCTCAGTGGTGAGCACAGCATCCTTATGGGAAGACACAGACGCCTTACAGAAAGGGTCTCATCTTCACCTTGAGCCTTCATTACACGCTTGGCTTCCCTACACTTTCAACCCAGTTAGGATGACATGTCTTTCCCAGTCATGTTGCTATCTCGGGGGCTGAAAGCCAAGGAGAGAAAGGAAATGGCTTCCTAGAGCCGGGCATGGTACTGCACACCTGTAATCCTAGCACCTGGGAGGAGGTGGGGAACTTAGAATGCAGCCTGGACTACACAGGAGGACTGTCTCAACAAGACAAAGTCAGACAGAAGAACACCTTTACCTTATGGTGCCAGCCAGAAGTGGATTAAAGGCATATAACCAGTCATTCATGTCTTTGTCATTGAGCGCTTGCAAAAGGACCCCACGGTGCTTTGTGCATACAGCAAAGGTATTAGGTGTCTGGAAAGAAACATTGAGTGAGTAAGAAAGTCACTGTAAGTGCCTTGGATATAAAGTAGGGCCCATGCCACCAACCAGAGCACCAGACTGTAAAGGGAAGGACAGACTGACCTTCACCATGGCCTGCTGGTCCTCACTGTACTCCACCTGTGCTGTAGACAGGTTAATGATGCCACGCTCCACGGGATCTTTGTCACTGTTATAGATGAAGACATAAGGGCGACGGACCACAACGAAATGTTTAGTCCAGTTGCTGGAAAGAGGCTCCTTGAAGTGCAGGTATCCCTTCTTAGACACCACTGACCTAAAGGATAGAGCACAAGATAAAATGTGTTGATGGTCCAAAATAAGAGAACCATCAACACATGCCTCCACTAGGGAAGCCCTCAGATGCAGCAAGTCAGGCAAACAGTCCCTCTGGCCCAGATTCCCATTGGTCAAAGCAACACAGAAAAGAGCAAATGCCACAACGACACAGAATGCCAGGCTCAGGTGCCTGACGTGCAGCAGAGACATCAGTGTACTCCTGGCCGGAACAGACCTGCACACAAGGACCAGACAACCCACCCTGCTTCCTGTCACAGTACTCACCCTGCTCTGACTTCTTCAATGTCTGGAACAAGATTGAGAAATTCATTTTTTCCTGCTCGGGCCAGATAGGGTGTCTCCACAGTTGGGACGATCTGAAACTGTTCAAATTCTTGGCAGGGACTAGAGGCACGAGAGTTGGCTTCTGGGGTCCTTACAGAGGAGGGAAGGCGTAAGAAGCGTCTCAGGAAGGTCAAAGCACCTGTGGACATCACCCTACCAGGACACAGTGCTTCTGCCTGAGACCAGGGCAAACATCAGCTTCAGCGCTCAGCTAAGACAGCTGCTGTCAGAAAGGTAATTCTCAATTTCACTTTCTTACCAATGGGCACTGGGGGCCACTGAGTCAGGATCTCCCGCTAGTCTATAAACTCTATTCCCTTGTGAGTTTCCTATCAGTCTCGTGGCCAGACCAGAGGCAGTGGTTCCCAAGGCGTGTCCCCTGACTGACGGCAGCAGCATTCTCTGGGACTGGTGGACTTCGCGATCAGAAAGTCAGGGAGACGCTTGGCCACCGTATGTTTTTAGTAAGTCCAAATAGAGAAGCAAACAATGAGAAGCATCTAGGTCCCTAAGTCACAGGAGCAGAGCAGCGATTTGGACATTCTTTAGTCCCTGTTCTGGTTGTATTAGGAACCTCCTAGAACACCTTAACCTGAGGATACTGTATCTTTCTGATTCTAAAAGTCCATTTTGCAAACCTTATTATTTGTGTATATGTGTGTGTATGTGTGCATGAGCTAATGCATGCAGAGGCCTGAGGTCAACACTGGATACCTCCATCATTAGCCACTTAATTTTCAAAAATTTTAATCTTTTATAAAGAGTCTATTTTTTTTCTTTGAGAGCTTTATACCTGTATACAATGTATTTTGCTAATCTCCACCTCTACTTCCCCTGACTTCCTCTGACTCACCAACACATGCCCCTTCCAGCTTCCTGTTCATAACTGAGGTCAGTTAGCGCTGCCTGTATTCACATAGGGGTGGGGCCGGCTACTAGAGCAAGGACAACCTAGTAGTGGCCATGTCCCAAAGAAAAATGACTCTCTCTCAGAAGCTATCAGTTGCCCATAGCTTCTCAACTAGAAAAGGGCCCTGTGAGCCGCACCCTGACCGGTGGTCGGGCTGTAACCGGCTTCACCTTGTGAGCCGCACCCCGACCTGTGTTGGGCTGTAACCGGCTTCACCTTGCGCACATCTTAGGCAACCACAGCTGCTCTGAGCTCACGGGTTGCAATGGCCGTGTGACCCCAGGAGACAGCATTTCACAGTACTCCTTCCCACCCCCAGCGCTGAAATTCCTGCTGCTCCCTCTTCTGGGATGTTCCCTGAGCTTTGGAGATGATATTTTTGAGACAGGGTCTCTCACTGAATCTGGAACTCACCAACTTTAGCTGGGCTAACTGGCCAGCAAGACCCCAGGGTTCATCTGTCTGTCGCCTCGGCACTGGGATTATAGGCACAAGCCACTGAAAATGCTTTTTACCTGGGCGCTGGGGATCTGAACTCAGGCACTCATGCTTGGACAGCAGGAATTTTACCATCTGAGCCACCTCCCCACTCCTCCAGGTTTCATTATTTCCTCTTGAACTGGGAAGCAGCTTACATTTGGTTGGTGTGTTTAATTAGCTTTTCCTTTCTTAGTGACACATATAACAATTTTATACAGTTAATAACACTCTAAATTGATTGACTGACTCATTGATTGATTGGTTTTTCAAGTTAGGGTTTCTCTGTGTAGCTCTGGTCATCCGGTAACTCGCTCTGTAGACCAGGCTGGCTTTGAACTCAGAGATTGGCCTGCCTCTGCCTCCTGAGTACAGGAATTAAAGGCATGCACCACCACCAGGCCTTACATTTATTAAGCTGTAATGCAAAAAGAGTGTGGACACATCTGGGTGTCTGTAGCGCCTTACTGAGAAGCACAGCTACAGAAAGTTGGCATTTTCTCTGCCTGTCTGTGAAATCAGGAACTTACTTCTGGTCCATTGAGCTGCTCCTTGAGTCCGCCAGAGAGGGGCATGTGGAGGAGGGGGTGAGGGTGGAGCTGCTAAAACTGGCCACAGATGGGTCCCGTCCAATTGGAGAGACGTCAGACAGCTAGAAACAAGAACATCACCTCTGAGATTGAGTAGCAAAAGACTGAACATCAGCTCTAAGACTGGAGCTCATCGACTTTAGCTGGACTAACTGGCCAGCAAGCCCCAGGATCCACCTGTCTCTGCCTCCCCAGCACTGGGATTGTCGGCGTGTTCCACTGGAAATGCTTTGCACCGGGGTGCTAGGGATCTGAACTCACATGCTCATGCTTCTATGGCAAGAGCACTACCTCTGACTCTGCTGTAGAGGGCAGCAGAGATTCTCCAAGATAACCAGTGCCTCGTTTTATTAAGCTGATTCAAAAGTCATTAAAGAAGACAAACCTCAGCTGAGTGTGGAGGCACACACTTGGGAGCAGGGGCAGGTGGGTCTCTCTGAGTTCGAGGTCAGCCTGGTGTACAGAGTGAGTTCCAGGACTGCCAGAGCTACACAGAGAAACCCTGTCTCAAAAAAACCAAACAACCAAACAAATAAAAAAAGAAGACACACCTCTATACACAATTATTATTGTTAGTAGTCAGTGTACCAGACCCTTGGCTCTATCCCTAGAGTACAGAGAGAAAGAAAGAGGGAGAAGGAAGGAGGTGAAGAAGCAGAGGGAAAGAGATGAAAGAAGGGGAAAAGAGAACGAGATTTTTTTTTTTTTTCCGAGACAGGGTTTCTCTGTGGCTTTGGAGCCTGCACTGGAACTAGCTCTTGTAGACCAGGCTGGTCTCGAACTCACAAAGATCCGCCTGCCTCTGCCTCCCGAGTGCTGGGATTAAAGGCGTGCGCCACCACTGCCCGGCGAGAACGAGAAATTTTCATATCAACAATTCTCCTTCCTATTAAATAGCCTATGCACACAAACATCAGGCACCCACAGCAAGCACGCGTTACTCTACGCGCATGGCAGAAGTCCTGCTCTCATGGAGCATACATTATTTAATGAGGAAAATAGACAGACTTTTTTGTTTTGTTTTCTTTTGTTTGACACAAGGTTTCTCTGTGTAGTCCTGGCTGTTCTGGAACTCTGTAGACCAGGCAGGCCTCAAATTCCAGAGTAGCCAGAGTTAAATAGTGAAACTATGTCTCAAAAACATTCACAATAAATAAGTAAATAAAATAAAAATTAAAAGTGCCAGATAGTGGGGTCAGAGAGATGCCTCAGTAGTTAAGAGCACTGGTTACTCTTACAGAGGACTTGGGTTCGATTTCTAGGACCCGCATAGTGGCTCACAACTATCTGTGACTCCAGTTCTAGGGGATACAACACCCTTTTCTGGCCGTAACGGGCACCAGGCACAAATGCAGTAAATAGACCTACATGCATGCAAAATGCCCATACATATAAAATTAAAACAATAAAAATGAAAAACAAGAGTTTCAGAGAGCTGCTAGCTTGCTGTGGGTGCTGAAGGAGGCCCATTCTCAAGAAGGCAATGCTGGAACAAAAACCAGAAGACATGACAGATCCAAACATGGGAATGTCTAGGAGAAGGTAAATGAAGTATACAAAGACCCAGGCAGGCAGTAGTTGGGAAGGCTGAAGGAAAAGCCGGAGCTCGAGCTGATGAAGACCGTGAAGGGCACACAGGTACACTCTTTGCTGGAGGCACTGAGCTTGATACAACCAGGAGCCTTACAACCTTTTTTTTTTGAATTTATTTATTTTTATTTTATGTGTGTTGGTGTTTTGCCTGCATGTATGTCTGTGTGAGGGTGTCCAATCTCGGAGTTATAGACAGTTGTGAGTCACTATATGGGTGCTGGGAATTGAGTCTGAGTCTTCTGGAAGAGCAACCAGTGCTCTTAAGCGCTGAGCCATCTCTTCAGCCCCGCTTTACAAGTTTTGTGTCATACAAAAGCACACCACTTCCTACAGCAGATGCTTCCTGTGTGACAGTGGTCCTAAAAGCACCATGGAGGGAGACTGCCATCTTCAGAAGGCAGTGCTCTGACTACAAAATCAGAAGATATACCAGAGAATAATGCTATGTCCCTCCAAACAAAATCTATGCCCACCACAGGACCTGAAAGCACAAAAGCTGTGACAGGAAATCTGGACAGCTGGCAGGGAAACAGTCGTCACCACAGTGGTGGAAACAGCCGCCTTCGTGTGCTCACCTTACAGTCACTGATGCTGCTATGGACCTGGTTGAGCTCCCGGTTGAAAGTGTGGGTGAGAAGCTGCAGGCACTAAAAAGGAGAGAAAGAACTGGTTAAGGTTGAACATCAAACTCCAATAGTTAAATGAACCCTGTGTACTAAGAAAGCTGGCATGTCCAACACCTATGCCAGAGCTCAGATGTTGCCTTAGAGTAACTAAGAAGATGCTGAGGAAAGCCAGCATATATCTAGGTAAAGCCATAAAAAACACATGGATTTAAAGAACCATTCTTTTTTCCAAGACAGGGTTTCCCTGTGTAACTGCGCTAGCTGCCCTGGAACTCACTCTGTAGATCAGTTTGGCCTTGAACTCACAGAAATTCACCTGCCTCTGCCTCATAATTTTAGCACTCAGCAGACAGAGCCAGGAGGGTTGCTGCAAGTTCAAGGCTAGTCTGATCTACAGAACAAGTTCTAGCTCAGCCAAGGCAATACAGGAAGATTCTGTTTCAGAGAACCCCAAAGAATGGACATCCCTTTAATTCTCATTCAATAAAAGACATGGCCGTGAGTTGGGAATATAGCTTAGTGGTAGTATTTGCCTAGCATATATGAGGATCTAAGTTCAGTTCCCCACACTGGAAAAACAAAAAACAAAACGTAACACTTCTGATCGAATGTATTTTCCTAAACACACTAGAAGACCAGCTGACTACTAAAACAAGACAGACAAAACCCCGTCGGTTTCCATTTCCTCTGTCACCAACTACCGAGCAGCTACACACCCAGGAGTCATCCTCATCCACCCTTTGCCTTCTCCCATCCATCAAGAACCCCTTCTTCCCACTCCTAAAAAGCTTCATCGTTCTTCCTGGGTCACTCACAAGGAGCTCTCGTCCACAGTCTCACATAGCAATCCTTTTCATTTCACTAAAGAAAACTATTGTTGTTGTTGTTTAATTTAATGTATTTTTTGTAGTACTTAAGGTCAAACTCAGCGCCTTGCACATGCTGGGTAAATGCGCTACTATTGAGTTACATACTATTATTTCTATAAATAATTATTAAATCTTATTTAAAATGATATAGAAACAAATGCCATTTAAAATATTTACATCACTCCCAGGACCCACTGGAAAGTTCACTCCATTCCTGCCCCCCCCCCCACTACGTGAATTCCCTAAGCTACTAGATGCCTCCTACCATGTACTTCCAAGGTCAGTTCCCGAAGTCAGGTCTATGGGGCACACCCTATGATAAGCTTGTTATCCAGGCTTAAGCTTAAGGGCAAGAATTGACCCTTATTATTTCTATATTCAGTCTCAGTGTCTTTAAAGAACAGAGGGACTATCTCAGTTGTCCCCTCCACCCCCATGGTAGGGACTCTGAGCAAGAAAGATGGGATGCTCCACCTTTGTAGCCAGCTCTTTCTCTCGGTCCACCAGGCTTTCGATGTCTGCTGAGTCATAACCACTGCTCTCGCTAGGTGTGATGGCACTTTCAAAGGTGGTGGTGGAGATCTGAGAAGACATACTGGTGGAGGTACTGAGGGTCCCACTGCTGAGGCTGGGGGACAGTGAGTCACTCAGAGACTTGGGTATGCTGTCACCAAGTCTCTCCCGAAGCAGCAGGAAGTGGCGTGTTTTTTCCACCTGAGAATATGAACATCGTTATCTAAGATCATTAAGTGTTTAATACGCAAAAAACTATGCTTGCATCATCACAAACCAACAAGCCGAGAGTCGTGGAGAGAGGCAGGAGTAGGGCTGGGTGTCTGCTATCCTGCCCCAGTCCGAGGGCCGTGGAGAGAGGCAGGAGTAGGGCTGGGTGTCTGCTATCCTGCCCCAGTCCGAGGGCCGTGGAGAGAGGCAGGAGTAGGGCTGGGTGTCTGCCATCCTGCCCCAGTCCGAGGGCCGTGGAGAGAGGCAGGAGT
>JAQHUG010000137.1:2330394-2362045 GCA_028555095.1 Dicrostonyx torquatus
AGAAAACATTATTTTGAGTGAGGTAACCCAGACACAGAAAGACAATCACATGTACTCACTCATAGGTGGTTTTTAAACATAAAGCAAAGAAAGCCAGCCTACAAACCATAATCCCAGAGAACTTAGACAACAATTTGGACACTAAGAGAGACTTACATAGATCTAATATACATGGGAAGTAGAAAGTAGAAAAAGACAAGATCTCCTGAGTAAATCTGGAGCACAGGGACCTTGGGGGAGGGTTGAAGGGGGAAGGGAAAAGGCAGGGAGGGGAACAGAGAAAAATATAGAGCTCAATAAATATCAATAAATATATATATTTAAGAAAAGAAAAAGGTCATTCACCTGCAATGGCCTGCACAGCCACACGCAGAAATCCGCGCACTTCCCCCTTCTCACTGACGATGGCCACCCTGTGAATCAGGGGCACCGGATACAGCAGGTTGCTCAAGTACACGAATGCCCTGGAGACAGAAACCCAGAGACAAACATCAGAACACCTGAGGAAGGAGGGGTGGGGACTTTCCATCGATTGAGAGAATGTTTCCCCAAACTGAGCTGGTCTCTGGGCCTTTTAAGATTGTCTCTGAATTCTGACATCTTAAATTGCCTCCAGCTGCTTTCTCACGCAATCAATACATAAGCAAGTGCGAAGACCAACTTAGACCAAGTTACTCTCTTAAAAAACTACACCATAGGTGGAAGAGTAACAATTGGAAGTAGATGTTCAATACTGTGATTTCTGCAGAGGAGAGGAGCTCCCTGAAGAGCTAAACCTTCAGAGGTAAGGATGTGCCAAGAGATCTGGCTTCTCATCATACACAAAACAGAAAACAACAGATTAAAAAAAGGCAGGGATATGTGTCTGGAACACAGTTACTAGTTCTTTTTTTTAAAAAAATATTTATTTGTTTATTTATTATGTATACAATATTCTGTCTGCGTGTATGCCTGCAGGCCAGAAGAGGGCACCAGACCTCATTACAGATGGATGCGAGCCACCATGTGGTTGCCGGGAATTGAACTCAGGACCTTTGGAAGAGCAGGCAATGCTCTTAACTGCTGAGCCATCTCTCCAGCCCCCAGTTACTAGTTCTAAAGTGGATTTTACATCACAGCATTATGAGTCTTTGCTCTACTTAAAGGACTATTTGAAAGGTGAGAGAAGCAGACATGTAGGCCGAGAGGCTATGCAGCCAGAAATTCCCGAGTTAGGGAGCTGGCAGGAGAATGGGCATCAAGATGAACGCTAAGGGAGAGGACAGAGCCAGCCCCAACAGATTTGGCCTCTGTTTCTCAAACTAAAGTCATCAATAAAAGGGGAGTTACAAGTCTCTCCTGCCACCCCTTCTATTTTCTTCTTTTGGTCCTGGGGAGAAACTCAGAGGTTCACACTTATTACATTCAACCAGCCCAGGTCTTCTTCTCAGACAGGGTCTCACTAAATTACTCAGGCTGTCTTTGAACTCACTTTGCAGCCTAGGCAAGCATTAAAAATGTCTATCCTTCTGCCTCAGTCTTCTAAGTAACTAAGATTACAGGCCTGAGCTCCCAGACCTGGCCTATATGTGATATTTCTAACACACTAGGCGAGTCCTATCATCTTTGGGCCTTTAAAAGGGTCACTATTTTGTAGATTTTTTGAACATTTGTATTTAATGTGCTCTCACTAGACTGTGTGTGTGTTGCAGGTGAGGGGATGGAAGACACCTGTGAACGAGTCCCTTCTCTCTTTCCACCATGTGGGTTTCACGGATCAACGTCAGGTGGTCAGGCTTGGTGGTAAATGCCACAGCCCACTGAGCCATCTCACCTGCCCCTGCTCATTTTTTTTTTTTTTTTAAGCAATTAAAACCGGTCATCACAAGTCCAAAGGGCACGTGTTCCAGTGACTGGAAGAAAAAGTGGAATCTAGTTCCTACTGTTACTCCTGTCTTGTCACTTGGTATATGCTGATCTTTGTACGTAAGACAAAAGACAAAGTACATTACCCCAGGAAACTAAATATAACTGACCCTGATGCACAGGACTGTTTGCTGCATTTCCTGTTCTAACATTTACATTACAAAGAGAGAAGAATGAAGGAATGGATACTCAGGATTTCAACTCAAAATTGAAGAGATTATGAAAATAGGTACAATGCATTACATTAATAACATTTAAGAGCATAAATGAAGTACGCATGAAAAGCAAACACAAATAACTGCAAATGAACAGGGATTGTAGCATGATGTCTAATTCCCTTTCAGTCTGCTCCAAAGCAAGAGAGCCAACATTAACACAGAGGATTAACCTTCGCTGAACAGAAACTTATGAATGAAAATGCCATCTAAAAAGGATTACCAGTAGGATCAAACACCACTACCTCGACTGAGTTTCAAAAACTAAGAATTTGGCATATGGAACGAAATGGCTAATTTCACTTCCAAAGTCAGCACACACACAGACTACACTCCTGCCTCAATGGCATTCCAGTCAGACCTGCCCACTTCCAATGCCCGGGCCATTAAGAGCCATCACATGTCTCTTCTTCCTGCAGTCCTGTCCGCAAGTATCCTCCACCGCATGCTTTGATT
The DNA here is from genome assembly GCA_028555095.1 of Dicrostonyx torquatus. Lineage (NCBI taxonomy): Eukaryota > Metazoa > Chordata > Mammalia > Rodentia > Cricetidae > Dicrostonyx > Dicrostonyx torquatus. The sequence continues at coordinate 2,332,971 of JAQHUG010000137.1, forward strand.
TCACAGCCTTAGGTTCTTACTATAAATGCTGCTTCATGACAGGCCCTCCCAGCATTACACACTAGAGTCTCTCTCACACACACACTCCTTTCATCATGGCTATCAATGGCATCTGTGTGATTATCACTCAGCATCTTCATCACTCACCAGACTACAAGACTGTGAGTACAGGAGCCAGCTCTGGTTGGCTCACCTATCTGCAGAGGTGTGGTGTGCAGTACAGACACTCACCTATCTGCAGAGGTGTGGTGTGCAGTACAGACACTCACCTATCTGCAGAGGTGTGGCGTGCAGTACAGACACTCACCTATCTGCAGAGGTGTGGCGTGCAGTACAGACACTCAATATCTAGTAAGTGAATGCTTATGTATGTTAGAACCCAGGAAGGTGACCCATCCTTTATCTTTACACAGAAGTGGAAAACTTTTCAGGAAAATGGGTCATACCAGGGGCAGAAAAGCAAGCCACTTAACTTTACACTAGTCTGACTTTTCAAAAGGAAACTTACAATGTATATTGACCACAGAGACTACTTAGAGAGTCCTGCTGTTACTTAATTTTACTATGTAAAGTATAATTATTAGACAAAATTAAAAACCACCGTGGTACATGTGTTCTTTTACGACCCTGACATGTTAGGCAGACGCTGTACTGCTAAGCAAAGTCACCAGCCCAAGAGCTACCAGTTTTTAGAAACATATTCATAGGTGTGTCATCACAAAATAATGCTGGACTGCACATTAACGGTGACAATTCCTTCTGCCTATGACAAAGGCTGTGCTAAACACTGATGCACTGAAGGCACGGTACACTTCCATCTCTAGGAGAGTCTACGGCAAGGCAGACACACTCACTAGACAGCTCCATGGTGTGCAACCAGAACACAGCCTTTACCCCAACGCTGTGTAAGGCTTCTCCTCAGAAGATTTTAAACTCGAATTTCATGATACACTCTGTATTGAATGTCCTTATACTTTGACCCAGCAGACTGAAGGAGAACAGGGATGGAGGGGAGAAGATGTAAAAGACACATGAGCAGAAAACAATGTGAAGTGACATCAGTAAGAGAAGCTAATTTGTCAACATAAAGAAAATCAGCATAATTATGGTGACACACATAGAAAAGACATCAGTTTAGGTACTTCAGAAAGGTCACAGAATAACCATCTTTTGTCCCTTTAGCCTAGAAGACTAACATATATTTTACATTTCAGCCCGAGTTATGATGGTGTTTCATAACATCCCAACATGCCATAAGAGAATAGCTAAAGGGACAAGCTCTTTTACTCTGGATACAAAGATTCATCAGAGGCAGCAATGGCCAAGAAACATACCTATCAATGGGATTCAAAGGAAACAGGCAAATTTTTACAGTGAGTTCTATTTATAATTCTGGGCCAATAGGGAACCTGTCATCGTGAACTATAACAACAGGAAAGGACACCTCCTGTCACCACCACACAACTGGGTGATGCTGCTGGGGCAGAACTGGAGAGCTGCTCTTCACTTCCTGACTGCTCCGACTTCACCCTCTCCCAGGAGCTTCTGTTTGATGGTAAGATTTGAACCCAGGGAAATTACCACCGAGTTCTCCCCAGCTGACCACCTCAGCCCCTTTCTTGCAAGGACGTGTGAGCTCTAGAACCCAGAAATCCACACAAATGAAAACATCAACTCCTGAGCCCACAGCACCACAAATATTCTAAATGAAAATCAGTGTAGCTGACTGCTTTTTATCTATTCTTATATATGACAGACGGAATAAAACTAGAAAGAAACTACGCATCTTACTCAGCCCAGTGAGTGGCCACATTAAGGAGGATTCTGATTCAACTCTTTCATAAACCAAGTCAAGATACAAATACTTCTAAGAAGAAGTCTTTTTTTCTTTTTCTTTTTCTGTTGGAGACAGAGTTTTACTATGTAGCCCTGGCTCTCCTAGAACTCACCATGCAGAGATCAGGTTGGCCTTGAACTCACAAAGATCGGCCAGCCTCTGCTGTGTATCACTAAGCCTGGCTCTAAGCAGAAGTCTTAATGGCTACATTCATTTTGTTAGTACAGATAATGAAATATAAAAAAAGGGGGGAAATGGATTTTTTAAAAGGTTCTTTTCCTCTAACTCATTTAAGTTGCTTGTCCTAAGTGAGTGACAGAGAAGCCCAGGACTCAAGGTCCTCCTGACCACTGTGCTGGGATTCTCTTTACCAGGCCACGTAACATTAAGCTGTATCCTCCTCATAGTGTGATGTTGCAGAACACAGCAGACAGACAGTGGAGCCAAGTGAGCAAGCTAATGATCAGAACCTGGTTCTGCTGCCGATCGTCTCAGACTAGAACAGGAATGTACTGAGGGATGCAGAGCAGAGTCAATAAAGCCCTGACACTGGCAATGCACCGCAGGCTGACAACATTCGCGACTATAGAACCTCATCTCGTTTGTTCATAGAGAATCTGTATTATAGAACTCAGGCCACCAGAGCAGTTTCAGTGTCACTTCTACCTAAAGCTTTTCTTTCTGCTCTCACCATCATCCTCTCCAGGGGTCAGGAGACGAGGAACTGGTGCTTACCCGCTCTACAGTGGTAGATTAATGCATCATTAACCTTAATCTTTGTTTTTTCCCAGACAGGGTTTCTTTGTATAGCCTTGGCTGTCCTAGAACTAGCTCTGTAGACCAGGCTGGCCTTGAACTCACAGCGATCCTCCTGCCTCTGCCCCTGAGGGCTGCCAGCACCGCCTGGCTTTGTTTCTGGTTTTTTAAGACAGTCTCACGTGTTCCAAGCTAGCTTCAAACTCTCTATGTAGCCACGTATAACCCCAAACTCTAATCTTCCTGCCTCCCCCCCCTAGTGCCGGCACTGGAGGTATGCACTACCACACCCAGCTTAAAGCAATGATCATTCTACTATCAAACCTAAAATTACTTCATTACGAAGAGTGGATGTGGAACTATCAGGAACCTATGCACCTCTGACAGAGGGGTGTGCACACCAAGAGCTGGGGCCTCAAGGTAAAAGTTTCATGTACCACAAACAAATACTGATGATGGTGACAACAGATAACTTCCTAAGATCCATGATTATAAACCCTACAAGTTATTTCTGGCAGAAGTCCAGGACCTGCAGATAGGTTCAGAAACCAGATACAGCAAGACAGCCGCTGTCAACAAAGGAGGGCTAGGCACTCCTGATTCTTTTCTAGAGCAAGTCCACTGCAGTCCTCTAATTTCTGAGGTGCCACCGATTCCTCAGCCTAACCTTGGGCTTTCTTGGCTCCTGCTCATTTTACTCCCATCTGCTTCCCTTTAGAGACGAAGCATCTAGACTACAGTAACGTGTGTTGAACCCATTACGTCGGAATCTTAATTGCTGGGCAATCCGGGCCAAGCAGTCTCCAGGTAGTCTTCCTAAGATGCTGCCTCTAGTCTGTGTCCCCCCAGACAATGCCCGTGCTCACTTTCTGGCCACAGTGGACTTCCCAGACCGCTGAGCACTGAAGACTCAGGCAGGCTGTCCTTGAAGTAAGGGGCTAAAGCAGGATTATCCAAAATTGCACGAAGAGGCATTTAGAACAAGAGCTGGTCCCTTTTCGCCTTTCTCACAATAGCCTCACCAACCTTCCTACTAAAATGAACCAAGGGGATCGGTCGTAAAACGGGTCATGCCCATCACTGAAGAGATCTGATCCCTCTTCCATCCCTGCGTCAGAGCCGGTGTCATCCACGAATGCCTCATCATCAAAATCCTCCATGTCATCCTGCTGCTCGTCAGCCAGTTCAGTGATGTCGGAATCGGCCGTGGAAAAAGTGGGGGAGGGTGTGCGGTCGGCAAGGCGCTCATTCACACAGCCGTGGAAAATGGGGGAGCTAGACACCAGGTAAGACGCCGATTAACACAGGCAAGGAGAGAGGAACAGTTGGTTAAATAGGACGCTCAGGTGCCAACAGGAAGAATCCACTGACAGAATCAACACGGTAAAAGCAAACAGAAAAGTAAAAGTGGAAAATGAGCAAAAACTGCATGGCTCAGGTAAAGGGAACAGGGCAGGTTGAGAGGCTCTATGAGGACAGATCTATGAGGAAAGAGCATCCACGAGGGGACCATCTCAAGTTGTTGATGTTCTCCAGTTTACACAAAAGATCAGCATCCTGTCCTCCAAAAGCCACGCATAAGGAAAATAATAAGGCTTTAAGCAATTCTCTTGTCAGTTCGGAGCAGAACACCACATGGATGAAACTGTGTACACCAAAGCAGCACAGGCTCACGTGTGACGTGTCTGGCCGGTCCCCCTCTGCAAAGCCTCATCTACTGTCAGAGTGGAGTGGAAAAGGTTGACCGATAACTACCTTCAGTCGGCTCCTTTACAGACAGACCATCGCAGGGAATCAAAGAGTAACTCAAAATTCTGAAACCAGTAAGCTCAAGATTCACCTGAGGCTGGAGAGAGGGCTCCGTGGTTAAGAGCACTGGCTGCTCTTGCAGAGGACCCGGCTTTGGTTCCCAGCACCCTTAAGTAGCTCACAACCATCTGGAAGTCCAGTTCCAGGGGATCCAATGCGCTCTTTTGGCTCGGGTGAGCATCAGGCATGCATATGGATACAGACACACATGCAGGTAAAACACCCATACACATAAAAAAATAAAGTAAACTCTTTTTAAAAAAATTTACATTTCTCTGCTTTTACATTTCTAAAACTCTTTAGAACCAAACTCGAAATACACTCACTAAGGTGCTTTCGTTTCCGTAAAATGTTGAGAGCAATGTCTTTATAAAAGAAGAGGCTAGTATGGTGTGCAGTTAACTTGCCCTGGGTAATAACTGAAGCAAGAAAATACCGATCAGATTTCGGAGGTTATCCACCGCAGTCTGAGAACACACCCTGTGATTTCTAGCTAAGCTGTATGGGATTCAGACAAGTCTTCTTTTTCTTCTCAGTTTACTTTGACCAACTACAAAACGTTTTTGCAAGCTGAGAGTCCAGGCTGACCGGCAGGTGCTTTGGTTACAAGTCTGTGTGAAACTGAATAAATATACTGAATAATGCGGTGGTTCTGAGTGGATAAGATCACACAGCAGGTGGCTTTTTGGTTTGTTTCTTCTTCTAGTGCTGGGAATCGACATCTTAACCCCACCTGAGACGAAGCCTTTATACACGTACTCCTTTCCCCCATACTCTACCAACACTTTAAAAAGTAAAAGTACTTGCCATTATTTTTCAAAATGCAACAAAATCACTACATACCTTCCCACGAGCTTGAACCAGTGGAACCGATCGTAGAAGGGATCGCTGCCGGTCATGGTTGCTTCACTCTCGTCTTGGGCACTGGAAGCCATCTCACCTGCTCTGTCATACATCTCTCGCATCAAATCCAGTCTCTGTCTGTTTAGCAAATACAGGGCAAACCGAGTTCAGATCAGGAGACGGCACCAAACTTCGCTCTGGAAACTGCTTGCGTGCAAACCACTTCTAAGAAGCCACTCCTGTCACTTAACGCTATTAAACCAGGCACAGAAACCAAAACGCTCAGTATCCAAAATGTGTGAGCAGAGGGAGAAGTCACTGGAAGTAAAAAAAAAAAAATGGCCTATAGAGTCTGATCTTCTCAGAAGCACACAAGTGTGTGATCTGATTTGATTAAACTTATAGTCAGGTAAGAAATGAACTTCAGTGGTGTTTGACATCTCAAACACAATTAAAGGGAATTATTTTGCCATACTCGATGTAAAAGAAATGAAATGTCACTCCCTTGTTTATTAAAGATTACATGAGGCCCAGGACTAGAGTAAGAGGATCCAAGATAGAAATAAATACAAACTTGGCTCATCTAAAATATAAGAGGACTTATGAAAGCAAATTGAAAAATCAACAAATGTCGAAGTTGTCTGAGAAATGAGTTTCACTGATCTGAGAAAAATGGACAGATGATAATATTGTTGACTGGTCACAGTGCTTAGAGGCCACAGAAAAGGAACTGACATTACTTCAGAAAGAGGTGAGTATGAAGGAACCCATTTAAGGAATCTCCACACACACACACCCTTTTTTTTTTCCCTCAAAACAAGAGTTTCTCTGTGTAGCCTTGGCAGTCTGGAACTTGCTCTATAAATCAGGCTGATCTCAAACTCAGAGATCCGCCTGCCTCCACCTTCTGAGTGCTGAGATTAAAGGCATGCGCCACCACACCTGGCTATTTTCTTTTAAAGAATAGTCTTTATGAGTATTTTCCTACTTGAGTTTATCCAAAGACCAATAATGTGTCGCTCCATTCTTCAGGTCCTGGACTTCCACTGCCACCACTGTACGAGGGAAAGGCCTGTCCTGGTGAGTTTTTTCCATCTCCGAGGGAAGTAATTCAGGAGGCAAAGGGGAATACAGTGTGTCAGTCAGCAGAACGAACTGAAACTGCACCTGAGGCGAGAGGACAAAGATGGACAAGTGTACATATGGCTGTCTCAGCAGGTGAGGGCCAGACACAAGGGACTGGGGATTTAGCAAGCGTAAGGCCCTGAGTTTGGGCCTTAGTTCCAGGAGAGTCAGAGACAAGGCGACATAGCATTGCTAAGGGGAAAGAGGTCAAATACAGAATATCTATTCAGCAGACAGCTGTGGCTAACTGACAACCTGGCCCCCACATTTTAACTGAGGGAACAATCCTCATTTTAAACTAAGGTGTTCACAAACTGTTTTCCTGGGGTGGCGACTTTCCCCCCTCAGTAAATACAGTGGGAGGATGAAGACTCCTGTGAACATAAACAAAAGACTAAAGGGAGGACAGCTGTTTCCTAACGGGAGGATGCACATGCGGCCTTCAGGGGACTGCAGAGGGTACTACTAATCATTCAAGCGTTTACTATGTAGCAAGTATTGTGACTATCATTTACTCCTTGCGTTATTAGTTACTCCTTGCCTTGTATTATTACCTCCAAATACTACGTAAGCAACAGGTATGGCAATAAGAAAAGATATAGTTCCTGACTTTAGTTCACTCAATGAAGAGAATGGTTAATAAATGATACAATGTATTTCTGAAATCATGAGTGAAGATGACACCTAGTCCTGTTCACAAATGTAAAACACTCGCCTAGGAGAAGACAATGAGTTTTCCAGGTAGGCAGTCTGTGTTTCTCCTACTATACAATTCAGTCCCTGGCTCTTGAGTCATGAGGCACACAGAAGAACCAAGGATTCTAAATTTAAGAACAATATTTGGACACTGCACACAAGACCGTGCGCTCAGTCACAGCAGCGGTTTGGGGCTGTTGGCATGTCGAGGCCCGGTTAGCATGTCGAGGCCCGGTTAGCAGCTGTTCTCTTTCGTCTCTCATGGCCCTCGGTGGCAGGTTCTGCTGCCACCCTAGTTTGTAGAAGAGGTCACAGAGCTACAGAGATGTGAGGTCAGCTCAGCTCCTGCTGGGTTAGACTCTGGCTGGCTGAGTGCAGAGCACATACACCGGTCTGCTAATCATGTCTCAGGCCTCTCAGAAGAGGATCAGAGTGGGGAGGAAGGGGCACAGAGGTCTCAGAGGTACACGTGGAAGGGAGGGAACTAAAAGAAAACCAAGGTTTTCCCCAGAAATCCAACAAAAGCATTTATCTACTGACAAGTTTATCCTGCTCTCATCTAAAATACTCAGGTTTGTAAAATGAGCCAGAAAACAAGTACTGTAAATTTCTAATTACTATCTATATTAACTTTTAATTACAACCTATGTTGTGCTGGCACATATATGGAATAAAGCTGTTTCATGGCACAGAACAGCTGAGTCCCCGCAAATAAAAGGTGAATTTAAGGCTATTAATTGAAGTAACCACACTCTGCCCCCAGAGCCACCCTCCATACCTTCTTCTTTAGCTCCACGCTGATGGCATTGGCTTCCTTCAGGTACACTGCGTTGCCCCAGAGTAAGTCCCTTAACGAAGTAAACTGGTGAGACTTCCATTTCCGGAAGGCCCACTGGGCCAACTCAAACTCATGCTGTGTCCAAGGAACTGAAAGAGCAGGGGAGCAAACGTAACAGTGACTTAACAACCATGAGGGACTTCCTCGCTCCCATACAGGACATATGTACCCTAGAAGAACCTAAAATCTAAAGAATACGGTTCTGGGTTGCTTGGCTTGTTTGAGACAGGGTCTCATGCAGTCCAGGCTGGCTTCAAATCTGCTATGAAGTCAAGAATGGCCTTGAACTCTTCACCCTCCTGCTCAACCTCCAAGTGTTGGGACTGCAGGAATCCCTCTTCTTTTGTTATACTTGTTTACTGTCAACTTTGCCTTGCAGCTTCACTGGAGGACGGGCGTGTGCCATAGCTGCCTGTAGAGGCTCGAATACAACTTGCAAGAGTCGCCAGGTGGCGGCGGCGGCGCACGCCTTTAATCCCAGCACCCAGGAGGCCGAGGCGGGTAGACCTCTGAGTTCGAGCACTGCCTTGTCTACAGAGTTGAGTTCCAGGACAGCCAGGGCAATATAGAGAACCCCTGTCTCGAAAAACAAACAAACAAAAACAACTTGTAAAAGTCAATTTTCTCCTTTGACAGTGTGGGTTCCAGAGGTCAAAGTTAGGTCACGAGGCTTGGCAAAAAGCACCCTTCACTGATGAGCCATCGTGCCAGCCCCCTTTTCCATGTATATACTTCTAACGTGTAGGTACATTCTTTAAGTCCCTGGTACTTACTGTATTGTATACTGTCATAACTCGACAATAACTGACAGTCAAAGGCCCCAATCAGCTAAGAAGTTTTACAAATTGAGACAGGCATGCATGACCAAACAATATAATTAGCAATCTGACAGGAATGAGCCAGTCACAGTGGCTCAAACCTATAATCCCAACATTAGGGATACGGTGGCAGGAAGGGTGACTTTAGTTCAAGGTCAGTCTACGACAGTGTCAGGCCAGCCAAGGCTACACGTCTACCTGGCAAGACTCTGTCATAATCAAACCAATGTACCAGCAATGGCTTTGAGTCACCAATACGTCCCAAACCCCTCAGCAGGGAATTTCTGACACGAACTAGATAACTAAACAAACTATATAAGCATCGACTACGCTCTATATTTGCATGAGCCTGACCCAGGAAGCTCAAATGTGCAGTGATGAGAGATGGTCTAGGTGACGTTCCCGAGAGATTGTGGGAAGACGGTGCTCAGAAACCGCAGAAGCTCTAGGAACTCTATCAGGCCTCCACTGGCCGACAGAACACCGCCTGCAGTTGCAGCAAGCTCAGTACAAGGTCAATAAAGAGCAGGGCAAATCCCAGGAACCCAGCTTTGTAAGGAGATCAGACTCCAGCTCTCACCTTCTTCCTCCTCCTCCTCTTCTTCTTCCGTTGTTTCTGCAGCCAGAGAACGAGTCTCGACCTGCCTCTGCAAGGCCTGCAATTTACTCTCATAGTCCTGAGTGAAAAGAAAGGAGAGAACATGTAGAGAAGGGAGGAAATAAGAAGGAAAGGGGAAGCAAAGACGGCAAAGGACAGACACAGGAAGCGGGTGGGGACAGTATCCCAGGGAAGATTCAGGTCACCAGGACCTCCTGAGACCCCACTCTTCTAACGAGTCGGAAGGGGAGAGAATTAAGGCTATAGACTTTGAGGCTCCTTGCGGCTGAAGGTTCCAAGCCCACAGTACTCGTGAACTGAAGCAGCTGGTTCCAGGGAAAGTCTGTTAAATATGTACTCGTATATGAACCGAACCGAGTACAACACAAATCAGGTTTACCTCTGTTTCCCCACCTCACCCATGTATTCTCTTCCCTCACTGAAGGATTTATTATAACCTTTTAAATTCTGTGTCTGTGTGGGACTGTGCAGGAAGAGGTCACAACAGGGTGCCAGAGCCCAAGGAGCCAGAGTGGAGGCTGCTGTGAGCTGGTGTGGGTGCTGGGATCTGGACTCATGGCCTCTCCAAGAGCAGTACACGCTCCTCAGTGCTGAGGTGTCTCTTCAGCCTTGCTCCGTGGACTTTCGGTACAAGCAGCATGACCACAAAGGGAGCAGTGGTCACTGGATGATGGGGAAAACTGTCTTGTTCTTTTTATTAATTAAAACTTATTATTATTAATTATTAAATGGGGGACTGAGTTTTGGGTCTAACAACCGGTTTTACTGTCTTATCACTCTAGAAAGCAAAGTCTTTTCCTAAGCGATAATTTCTTCATTTTTAAAGATTTTATAGCATATGATCTTCTTACCACACAGCTGGAGAAGGATCAACAGATAAACATGTGAGAGGCCTCGTACGTGGAACGATGCTAATCAAATGGCACTCCTGTGTGTATGCATGCACATGCGTGCTTTCTGTATGTGAGTTCAGGTGTCGTTGGTACCTTCTTTACTGCTTTCTCCACTTTTTAAAGTTTGAAATTCTATTAATTCGTTTGCTTATTTATTTCTAACTGTGTGTGTGGGTGTGGGCACACACATGTGCTGCAGTGAGGTGAGGTGGAGGTCAGATGACAAATTTTAAGACTCGGTCATCTCCTTCTACCATGTGGGTTCCTGAAATGGAACTCAGTCAGCAGGCTTGGCACCAAGTGCCTTTACCTGCTGATCCATCTCACCAGTCCATAAGAAAAAGATTAACAAGTCAAATCAATTCAATGTATAAATGTCGACTGAATCTCAGATTAAAACACACGTTCTTTTTTTTGATTTTCAAGACAGCCCTGGCTGTCTTGAATAAAGATACGTGCCACCACCACCTGGCTAAAACACACATTCTTCTAAAATTTGAATTTATGAAAAAAAAATAAGAATAGCTTACTTATTTATTTGTTTGCTTGTTTTTCAAGACAAGGTTTTTCTGTGTAGCCCTGGCTGTCCTGGAACTTGATTTGTGGACTAGGCTGGCCTCGAACGAACAGAGACCAGTCTACTTCTGCTTCCTGAGTACTGAGGTTTAAAGGTATGTGCCACCACTGCTCGGCTAAAAAGAGACTTTTTAAAATGGGTATATATTACACGATGTAGAAGTAGCATTAAACTTCTTGGAAGATAATCACATTAACTGATTTTAGGAGGTATAAATATAGAGGCATTGAGGAGTCAACTACCGTGATGTCTCCCATTTCCAAACTAATCAGAAAAGGTGGACAAAGTGATGGGGGCTGGTGAGATGTCAGGGGTAGGAGCACTTGCTCTCTTCTAGGACCTGGGTTCAGTTCCCAGCACCCTGCATCAAATTGCTCCAAACCACCTTGTAACACCGGCTCTGGGAGATCCAATTCCTCCTGCCCTTGGCAGGCACCACGGTGCACATAAACTAAAGAAGGCACATCACATACAGATAAGTAAGTGCATTGCACCATTTTATTCAGCTTCTCTGTAGTGTTGAAATGTGCACTTGGCAGCCATTAATTATTCTCCCCTTACGACCTGTTCATAATACGGGATTCTTCCAGCAAAAGGAGAAAGGCATGCTGCTTCATCTCACAGTCACCAGGGAGAAAAGCCCACATCTCCTCTTGTGGAGTTCTTAAAGAACAAGTCTTTGAGTTGGTCAACCTGCCAGCCAGAACAAAGTCTAGGCTCGTGTGAGGACAGCTTTCTTCAGAGGTTGTCACCATGCTTTAGTGGGAGTAAAAGATCTCTCATGACACTCAGAGTGGGGAAATTACCAACCTCCAACTGAATTCTGACCAGAATTTGGTAGTTCAATAGAAGAACCATTTTCTGAATTGAAGTTCTTTTCCAAACCTAGCTGCTTATGAGCTTCCAAGGATAGTGTCACAGTATCTGTGTGTGCGCATGTGCACACACGAACATGTGCACGCATGCATGAGTGTGCACGTGTGTGCATGTGCCCCTCAGAGGCCAGAAGGTGGCACTGGCTAGAGTTACAGGTGGCTGTGAGCTGCCTGACATGGGTGCTAGAAATCCAACTCCAGTCCTCTACAGTAGCAGCGAGCTCTCTTAATCTGCAAGCCATCTCTCTCACCTCTAGACATATATATTCTGTGTTCCCACTAAGTACCTGATGCTACAGATACAGAGGTTAGTAAGAGAGAGGGCCGGTAGGCGAGGGGAGAAGACACGGCAAACAGCAGACATTCCCACACTCTAACCTTGGTGGAGAAAAGCATTCTGGAGAACAGAAAGCAAGGGAGAAGACAGACGAGGAAGACCAGGGAGAAGAAAGGACTGCGGGGGACACTTTTAGATGGGGTGGTAGGGAAAGTGAGAAGAAACTGACGGAGCCGAGGGTCAGGAGAGGCTGCTCCCATTCCTAGAGGCACCTGTCAGACCTTTTACAGCATCCTACATTTTCTCGCTTGGCTGGTCACACAGTACTGATAACCAGTCTGGTTATCTGTCTAGTGGATGCTTCTCCATAATTCTGAATTTCACAAGCACAGGGACCACACTGTCATTTATCACCCGAGCAGCCGGCACATATCTCTCTCCCAGACAGAGACAGTCATGTCCTGATCTTTTAGATCAAAAGGACTCAGAAATGACTGCCTTTTAGATCAAAGACCAGCACACCATGGCCAGTGGGCTGGATCCAGACACCTAACCACATGGTCAACAAAGCTCAAAGCTCAAGCACTACCAAGGACTAGGAGTAGACTCCAGTAACACACACAAAATCTCCACCTGGTTCCATTCCAACACCAATTTTAAAGTGTTACAATCTGGCTTTTTACAAGAAAATGATTTCCAACCCCAGTTCTACCTCAACAGTTTTGGATTTCAAAGGTGCTTAGGGGATCAGACATCACCTAGGTACTCTGGATGCGAATGATTAAGTCTCACGCCAGACCTAGGCATCATGAATTTTGGCGGTGGACCCATCCATCTGTTCTCACAAGACCTCTAGGACACTGTGACACTATACTCGGGAACGACTGCTCTGAGTCCTGTGTGCACAGCTGGCTGGTGAAATGAACACAAGAGATAAGGCCTTCATTCGATTAGCTTACATCTGCATGGAAGAACCAAGCAAGTGCATAGACAGGCTAATCACAGGTTGTAATTACTAGAATAATGTGAGCTGACAGACTGCTTGTCTAGGAAACAAAAGGCCTAGCACTGTATAGACTAGGTGTGTTGGTGCAAGCCCTGCAATGTGAGCACTAGGGAAGCAGGAACACAAGTTCAAGGTCGCCTTCAGCTACACAGGAAATTAAATGGGACACATGAGACCCTATTTCAAAAAGTCATTCATTTCTTTTGCGACACGGTCTTACTATGTAGCTCTGACTGTCCTAGAACTTACTAAAGTAGACCAGGCTGGACTTGAACTCATCACGGTTGTTCTGCCTCTGCCACAATGCCTGGCTGGGGTGGGCTGGGGTGGGAAGAATGGCACAGAAGCAAAGATCTGGAAGAGCTAAGCATGACAGGAAACAAGTCGCTGTTGTGAGGACGTGTAACTGAGGAGCAGGCACAGGTCAGGCTAGGAGGTGAGAGGTGAGAGAGGTGATGGTGACTCAGTTTGGTGTCTCTAATATGAGAACTTAGACAAAATCAAAGTCACTGCCCTGAGTTTACTGGGTGGGCAGTTTTCAACGACAGAAACTTGGCTTCAAATGACAAGATATAATCAACAAGCAATCACAACATGGGCATATCCACATCCCACGCGACACCTCACACCTTGTCCACTTTTTTTTTTTTTTTCTTCCCGAGACAGGGTTTCTCTGTGGCTTTGGTGCCTGTCCTGGAACTAGCTCTTGTAGACCAGGCTGGCCTCGAACTCACAGAGATCCGCCTGCCTCTGTCTCCCGAGTGCTGAGATTAAAGGTGTGCGTCACCACCTCCCGGCTCCTTGTCTACCTTTAAACGTGCCTCTAGTCAGGAGGAAGATAATCTCAAACCTATGTCTGCTTCCCAGAGGCCCAACAATTTTTAATGCAGCAGCAAGACGTCTTTTCAGACTTATTTATTTTATGTATACGAATGCTTTGGCTGTCTGTTGGATCCCTGGAACTGGAACTGGGGTTATGGATGGTTGTGAGTCATATGGATGTTGGGATTGAACCTGTGTCCTTTGCAACTGCAACAAGTATTCTTAACCACAGAACCATCTTGCCAGCCTCCTATAGTCACGCCCCTTTTTTTGGAGCGAGAGCAAGAGAGGCCCAGGAGAATTCCCTGTGGCAGTTTCCTCAGTGCTGAGATGACAGGAGTGAGACACCATACAGTGATATTTTATTTGTGTTTTAATAAAGCTTGCCTAAAGATTGGAAAAGCCAGAGCAGCCAAACCACTAGACTTCTTACCTCTACCAGGGCTCAGACAAACAAAGGGGCGATCCTGTCCTCAATTGCAAGGCTCTCCACCAAACCTCCAAGGGGCCGACTGCGTCCTGAGCTCCTGTCTCCTCCCATCTTATATTTGTCTCTAGTGCTGGGATGAAAGGTGTACACCACAAGAGATAGTTCTAAGACAGGCTCCAAAGCTACAGAGAAACCCTGTCTCGAAAAACCAATCAAAAAAAAAAACAAAAAACAAAACAAAAAAAACAGTGCACCACCACTGCCCAGCCTCAATGGCTGACTAGTGTGGCTGCTGGGATTAAAGATGTGTATGTACCAGCATTGCCTGCAGCAACTTCCCAACCGGCTCACATGGCTCTGAACTGGCCTGCCTACAATTTACCTTATATATCAGTGGCTCTCAACCTTCCTAATGCTGTGACCCTTTAATCCAGTTCCTCCTGTTGTTGTGACCCCAACCATAAAATTATCTCACAACTGTATTTTGTTACTGTTGCGACCAAATGTAACCTATCTGATATCCAGGGTATCTGACATGTGACCCCTGTGAAAAGGACATTCAACCCCAAGGGGTCGCAACCCACAGGCTGAGAATCACTGCTCTATATTTTGCCCACAGTGGGCTTTCTAAAAAGATGGATCTAACAAAGGGATCTCCATGTTGCCACTGGGTTGACAGTTTGACCCTCGTTCCCTCCAATCTCCCTGTCTTTTGCCCACCATGACAAATATGGCCATCTGACCGCCCCAGTCCTGACCTGGTCTCTTCTACGTGGATCCTTCCCTCCCTTATTCTTTTCACTTTGGAAATCCTCGGTTCTGCTGTGGGGCTTGCCCTTGGCTTAAGGCTTCTGCCCTCCACATCCTCTCCAGATGTGACTCTGCCCACACAGTCACCACCGCATATACCGTACCGCACCGAAATCACTTCTGGGTCCTAGGACACGCGTGCTCCTGGAAACTCCACTAATTTCTCCCAGAGCAGAGAAATACAAAGTACCTGGAGGGGAAATATGAGCCCTGGCCCAGAAAAATTCACACTTAGCATGTCTCATAAAGCACATATTTCATATTAAGAACTCATGCACAGCAGTTGCGTGGTTGTGTTCTAAATTACAATACACAACTGTGTTATTTTTCAATTTGAAAAATCTGCTAGGTCCAAATTTTTTTAAAGTCATGACTGTGTAAAGGCGTCAGACCCACTGGAACTTAAGTTGCAGACAGTTGTGAGATGCCACGTGGGTGCTGGGAACTGAATCCAGGTCCTCTGGAAGAGCAGCCAGTGCTCTTAACTGCTGAGCTCTCTCTACAGCCCTTGGCTTACTAACCAAACAAAAATGAAAATTCTGCCTTGTCCTGCTTCATCTTTAGTAAACTAACAATAATCCGAGTGGAGAAAAGCGGAGGTTAAAGGGGAGAGAAAAGGTTTATCACTTAAAGGAATTTCAAACCATAACTATATGTGAAAAAATGGAAAAATCTAATACAAACTGAAACCAAAAAGTATTACTCTCGCTCATTTAAAGTTCCCAGGGAAGACTGAATTACTTGTTTTCTTGTTTTGTGGCACTAGAGACAGAACCCAGGGCTTTGTGTGACAGGTTAGGGGCTAGCAAACCACTTAGCTACATTCCGTGGCCACAAATATTGTAAAATAGAAAAGGATATTAAACACAAAAGCTTGAAAATAATCCATACAAAATAGATCTAAAAAGGTCCATACAAAATATATCTAAAAGAGACACTTGGCACACAACTATCTTCCGCTGAAAGGGCAGTAAATACGGGTCAGGGGCAGACTGATTAGCAGTCTTGTTTCACTTCCCTTCTCCACACAGAGATAAATCACACTTCCAAGAGCATTTCAACTTTTATTTATTGAGGACTTTATTTTTTAACATTACAAACTAACTCTCCCTTTCTGAAAAGGCAGGGTCTTACACTCAGACAATCTTCAAGCATTGTTTTAAGAAATTGAGAAGAAAACCACAGTTCATCCACAAGAAGATTCACAACTTCTTTTTACAGTGATAAGAAAAACAACACATTCCACACCCTAAAGTGGACCAAACTAAGTCTACCTAGAGCAGATTTTAAAACCTGGGGAAGATGACATCAGCCAGACAATTACGAAAATTATTTGTAATGAGTTTGTCCCTAACGATGCAGAACCCATGCTTGCTTTGCTCTGAACCTAAGCCTCCTTCATGAGGGTACACAGACCACAGGAAGCGTTCCCTCCTCTTGGGCTTCTGTGTAAACCATTAAGGCAAGTCAACAAAGGACCAGTAAGGCACCAGGTACAGCAGCTGACCACAGGAAGCCTGTGTGACTTCCTGTAATCTGATAGCATTTACAAATCCAGGCATTGGAGTGGCAAAGTCGGTGTTTTGTTTTTAGTATCTTACACTTAAGCACAAAAGGTCACTTCAAGTCACTTCAATGTAATAAACAATTTGCTGTACTAGAAGAATCAGAAGTAAGAATAAAGGAAAGGCCCTTTGGTTTAAATTCATTAACCAGATTTTTTAACTATCCATAGAATTACATTCTAGTCTGGAAAATTCAGTCCCAGTAATGCCAGATCATTATCTAATTTCCCAAGCACAAACACTTTCCCCCATTTCACGATGATAACACTAGGAATATTTTCATAATCAAACAATGCTTTGATGAAGAAAATTTCTCTTTGGTCTTATTTAATAAGTTGAGGGAAGAGATACCACCATTTAAAAAACAAAACAAAACAAAGGAAAAATAAAAACAAGCTGACCCTGGTGACACAAACCTCTAACTCTAGCAACTGGGGGAAGCTGAGGCAGATGGAGGATTGCAAGTTTGAGGCCAATGTGGGAAAATCAGTGAATAAAGACCCATGGTGGCGCTATATATGTCAGTGAATCAATCGAGCAATTTGTGCACACAGTTCTCTAAGGTAAGTACTCTGAGCTGCACGAAAGGACATCACTAGCCGCCAAGCCTTGGTTCATTTCTTTCCTGGTCACCTAAAAATGAAGGGCTCCTTCAGATGTCTTAGCATTTCAGTATATGAGGGCACTTAGATTAGCAGGCAAAGAACTACCCCGTGGGCCTACCAGTTCCCACATCTCACACGACAGTGTTACATACTCTTTATTCCAACGCCAACAGCGGCAAGTTAACCCACTCTGGTGTTCAGTAGTAAAGCGAGTATTTTATCTATAACTAAAAGCCAAACTCTGTGGACCTGAAATATGTTATTTCAAGGATTTTTTTTTTTTGCTAAAGTTGGAACCTAAGAAATTATTATCTTTAATTTTAGAAAATGAAATTCTTGACAAAAAAAAACCCTAAAGTCAGTATAATTATGTGTGGAAAAGAAAAGACAACTGTAGATTTTCACAGATTTGAAGTGACTGACATGAAGTAGCCGCCCAAGAGTCCATTCAAACCAAATGGCACAGATTGTCACCTCAAGGAAGTCAACACAGAGCAGGTAGCAGTCACCCGCGGAATCTGCAATACAAACTTCCACTGAAGACTAGAATGTTCTAGCTCCATCTCCCCAAATTCCTTTTTTTAAGGAAAAAAAAAAGTTGGAAGCAACTTTCTGCGCATTAAGACATTTTCTTAGAAGAGAGGGAAAAAGCCTGCTACAATGGAAAGCAATGCTCTAATGAAACATAGCACCCACACACAAGCAAAAAATCAGCACACAGCCCCAGTCTAGAAGGCCTCCTTGAGGCTCCTGGCTGCAAGTTCTCACCCTAGGGGAGACAGATGTTTGGCAGACGTCTGGGTGAGACTAAGGAATCTTCAACACTGTCAAGTCTGCTGATCTCTAGCTCTTCAGGCTGACTCTGAGGAAAGCTTCTGACAAGTCCAAGAGATCAGAACGTATATAGAAAGCCATTCTTTCCTTCCATTTAAATCCACCATTTCTGTCTTTCTTTTTCTATTTAAAGAGAATTCTCCATTGAGGCAAATGCAACCACAACATGGCGAAGTGAGGTATTGGCAGTTCATCAGGACTCATCTTTCCTCGCTTGAGTATCTGTGAGCATTACTACTGTTGACCACATGTGTCATCTCCAGACTCAAACACAGTTAGTTTTTATTAGCTCATCAGTTATTGGAAAAGGCAATGAAGAGGTGAGACTCAGCCTTCTTCCCATGTCCCGTCTCCTTTGCTCACCAGATAATCTTCTTAGAAACGAATACATCTTGCTCGAAGCACATAAAATTTTTGTTGGTACTTCTGCCGGCATAATTTCAGCAAATATAGTTCATTCTACATGTGAGATAGTAAACTTCAAAACACAATCAAATAGAAGCCCAGAGAGAGCCAATCTAAAGATTTTAAGAGCCACAGCAAGTTTTACATATGTTCTGATACACTAACTAAAATTACTGAGTCAGGGCCCAGCGGTGGTGGCACACACCTTTCATCCCAGCACTCGGGAGGCAGAGGCAGACAGATCTCTGTGAGTCTGATGACAGCCTGGTCTACAGAGTGAGTTCCAGGACAGCCAGGGTTACATAGAAACCTTGTGTGAGAAAAAAACAAAACACTGAATTAGTTCCTTACAAATATAGAGTAAGATGATGATGCAAGGCTGTGTAGGACGAAATATGTCTGAAGAGCTTGGGTCTGAGCTTCTAAAAATGCCAACTATATTTAATGAAAAGAACAGACATCAAGGTGAAATCTTAGGCTGTGTCCACACAGTTGCATGTTATTTTTAAGCCAATTTCTAATGTTTATGGGAACTAAGAGGCACTTATTCTATATATCAAAGTCCTCTTTTGAGTGTTTGCATAAACCAAGTGGCAGGTCTTTTCAGATATCAAATCAACGTCTAAAGTACTATAAAAAAATAACAAAACTTATATATCAAAACAACACAAACCAGTGTAAGTGCATTAGTAATCTAGGCACCATGGAGGGGAAATCAGGGCCTAGATGTTTTATACCAAATTCTAGAACCTGCCCACTGATAATACACAAGCCAAAGGGAGGTGTCAAAATGTTTACCAGTGTTTTACACTTTAACAATAAAAAACAGTTAGTATTTGTAGGAACGTAACATTAAAATCATAATGCACCGACACAATCCATGAGCTAATATTAACACTGCCTGTTTGCTTTGCTACAGTTTCAAGTTTGTCCAGTAATTTATTTATACTGTGGTTTCTCGACCAGCTTTGAGATTGGGTGCTGAGAATTGTCTCCTCATCCTTGGAGGTGTCACAAACTGGCTACAGTGGTTGGGCTTGTCAGTCTGCTTTTGACAGCAATTGGCTGTACTGCCCTCTGACTGACCTCCAGTGTTGTAATTACAGTAAGACTGCCGGTGTTGGTGAATATGACGCTTGGCCTGGAAAGCTTGCAGGTCAGCGGTGGGGTGGCCACTGTGGGAGTTTAATGACTCTGAGGAGGCAGTTGCCTGGCAGCGCGTATTTTTCGGTTGGCCATTATTGAGAGAATTGCTTCTCCAGCGCAGCTGAGGTGGTGGTTGTTGATGGTTAAGATGCTGTTTGCTAACTTGGATCTGATCTTGACTTCTTGTACCCTGGTGGCCCCATGATGACTGGGGGTCTTTAGAAGGTGCTCTACCAACTTTTTCTTGGCTTTCTTCTTTATTTCCTTTTCTCCCTTCTTCATCTTTTGGGATTCTCAGCTCAATAACCTCATCTTCTGTTATAATAATATGTGTCCCAGGACTCCAAGAGTTTCTATGTTTAGGATTGCTCTTAAAGGGGAACCGTGGCTTCCGGTTCTCAGGAGGGATGAACCTGTGGGGTACATTCTGCCGACGAAGCTGCTTTGCTATCTCCTGCTGTTGCAGGTTCTTAAAACGGATTTGCTCTTGCCTCATCCAGCGTAGACGCCCACGTCTAAAAGCTGGATCCCCATTCATCAGCTGGGAAACGCGTTCTTCTTTGCCAAGGTCTCCACTTTCTCCTTTATTGACCCCATTATCAGAGGTGCTGTTAGCACCAGCACCAAGAGGCTCTTTTGTTTTCAGATTTCCTTGGCTTTTCTGTTCCTGGGAGCCAATCAATGGCAAGACTTTCTCCATTTTGAGCATTTTATTTCTTAAGACTTTGATCTCTTCATCTTTCATATTATTTTGCTTTTTGACTTCTTGCAGAATATCTTCCAGCTTGTCTATGTGAACCTTGAGGTCATCCACATCTGTCCCACCTTTCCCAGTGGCCATCATATCTTCCATCTTCTCATCCCCTACCCCAACAGTGTCCCAGACATCCCTGGCCACTGCCCTCCAAGAGTCCCGTTCATTGGGATCTTTCTTTCCATACATGGCGCAAAGCTCTTTCATCTTAACAATGGCCAAGGCTTCGATCTCCTGTCGACTGTGCCTAAAATCGTTGAGGGCAACCTCATAACAAATCTCTTTAACAGCCTGAATCTTAAGATCTGAGATGGTGACCCACTTGGAATCTTTACTCAGGCGCCTTCTTTGAGGGATTTGATACATTTTAATTGGTTCTCGTTTCTTTCCACTGCTGGGGAGGCCACACTTTTTAACAATGGTTTGTAACTTGCTGGGAGGTAGCTTTTCTCTCAGAGAAGTAATAAGTTTCCAGCTCTCTTCACAGGACCTCTTGTCAGAATCGTCCCCGCTATCAGAATCCGCGTCCTTTGGAAAAACAAAATAAAAAAATGGCCCCCAAATAACCAAAATTAAAATGTAAAAAAGGAAAATCAAATTGAAGAAAAAACAAACAAAATGCCTTAACCAAATTTTAAAAATAAAACAAAATACTAAAAAACAAATAAAAAAAACTAAAAATCAAAAGAAAATCTAGATGGGGAAGTCTACTAAGACTTATGTATATGTAGAGTACTAGTAATAAAAAGACGCTTGTATTCCTGATCCAAAAGCCCACTTTCTGAGGTAAATGAACCGCATTATTGGAGGGTTGGTAGTCTCTCACTCTAGTCACGTGAACTAGTGTGAGATAGCCCTTCCATCATACCCAGAAAACATGTAAAGCCCATGTCCCACACATGCTAACAACATGCAGCCACTTCCCCACATTTGCCTTGGTTATTGCTGTTGCTTCTTCCAGAATCTCTTCCCCAGAGTGAGCACGGATGCCACACAGAGATGTGACGAGCAGGCAGATTAACAAAGGTTAGTAAACTGCAGGATGCCAAGTTTTGTTTAGCTTTTACTAAAGTGAGCAACCCTAGAAAAAAGTTAGAAGAAGGTAGAGAAGCAAACAGAGACGATGTTAAAAGTGCCAAGAATCCCTACTTGCAGAACACAAAGGTTCTTATCAACCAAATTCCCTTTCCTGTTGGATGGGGGGGATTTTGAACTAGTCTTTCTAGAAGCAGATACTGGATTTGCCGTTTTCTTTTGCATAGTAAATTAATTCACTTCATTTGTACATTAAAGTTTGTTACTCTGAGAACAAGAAAGCGTTTTATAAAAGGGATAATGGGCTATTTTTATTTTTACACAATAAAATCAACAATAACCTCCCTCAAAAATTTAAAAATTCCTAAGGAACAGTGTATTTTAAACTTTTTCCTTAGGAGAGGGTACTTGGGTCTTGTATATGCTAAGCAAGCATTCCACAATTCTAGTATAACAGATAATTTTAGAAGCTAGGCTTGGGAGCTCACACCTAGAGTCTCAGTACATGTGAGTCTGAGACTGGAGGATTGCTACAAGTTCCAAGACAACCTGGGCTTAGTAGACAAGACTGCCCCCAACAAAAAAACCAACCAACAAAAATTCTACAGACAAAACGATTCATGTTTTCTACCTAGAAAGCTTCCGCTTGGGGACTGTCACTTTTGAGTGACAATGCTGCCGACAAACACAAAGAACAGAGTCTCGCTCTGTGACGTGGATACTCTTGGGCTGTCTTTCAGTTATCTGAGCTACAGCACTACTTCCTTCCAAAATGCAAGGAAAAAATTTTAAACCTAGGCTTAAACTAGTGAACTGGCATCAAAATACGATTTCTTGTATGTCAGTGTACCCTGTGCAGGCCTGGGGACCAATGAGACCCCAGGATTCACCTGCTTCTCCTCCCCCAGGTTAGAGAGAGACATGACTCCATGCCTGGGTTTTCCACGGGTGCGGGGGGAGCCACACACGAGTCCCCAGGCTTGCACAGCAAACCCTTTGCTCACTATGGCAGCCTCTTGTCCCTCTTCTCCTTTTTAGTTTAAACCAGCAGAGCGGTGGGAGCTTTAAGTGAGTTCAGTGCCAGAGTGCTCGCCTAGAAGGCTGATCCTGTGTGTGCGCGTGTGCGCGTGTAAGAGAGAAGGTCTGAGCTCCTGAGTTCACTAGGCTGTCCAGCCCCTGAGCTTTAGAGATACACCTACCTGCCTGGCTCTCTCCTTGAGTTCTGGAAACTGAACTCAGGTCTCTACGATGGCACAGCAGCAGCTACTTTACTGAGTGAGTCACCTCCCCAACCTCAAGACATCAGTAGATGAGAGTAAAAAGCATGTCTGGCTTGAATGGTGTATGTGTATATATACACACACTCAATTTTATAGAACACAACTTTCCTTTGACTCTTCTACAGAACTATCACCCTTTGCTTGGCTGTGTGTGTGTGTGTTTTTTTTTTTTTTAATAACTGCTTAGGAATAAAGTGACTATTACTGAATTTAAGAAATGACAACTGTTCTAATCATTACTTAAGTGTCATACTTGAGAAGTAACAAATACTTTTTAAACTCTAAAATGAAACATAATAGTCTGTATAAATTCAAAAGCTCAAATCAAACCACTGTGCTTCTCCCTTGTCACTAATGATCCATCTACCTTCATTATACAGCGAGTGCATAGTGGGCCTGCTGAAAAGTCCTACAAATGCATACATGTAAACAAGAAAGAGAGACAGGAAGGATAAAAGACACACAGGTGTATAAAAGCACTAACTGGAAGGGAGTGCTCAGAAACACAAGAGTGAGGTACATTTCGGGAGCTATCATTACAGAAAAGTCATGAATTCCAGTTTTTAAAACTTATGAAATGTATCTATGCATGCATGTGCATGTATACTCATGCATTTGAAAGCCTGCTAATGCCATGGTGCATGTGTGGAAGCCAGAGACAAAGGCACGAAGGAACTTTCTCCTTCCACCATGTGGGTTCAGAGATGAAATTCAGCTCGTCAGGTTTGATGGCAAGCACCTTTACCCACTGAGCCATCCTGTGGACTCGGAATTCCAATTTTTAATGCTGTCACTATATTTAAAAATTATAGAACTAAATGTTTGATGATAATTGCTATCTAAAAAGAACATGAATATTTTAATAAAATATTCAGTGAAAACAGTAACTACTTCATATCCTCTGAATCTTTATCATTCTGTATTGGTCAACATACAGAATCATGATAAACATATTTTCCACCAGTATTGTTAGCTAATCTTTAGGCTACAAGTGTTAGATATCAGTTCCTCTCAAGGTCAAGAAACTTAAGTAGAAGACAGCGAGACTTTTGAATGGAAAGCAACTTCCTTGCCACTAGGGAGCCGTTCTTACTATCCTAGGTTACCTTAGACACACAGAACAAATGACACCCACAACCTCATCACCTGCAGACTGTGAATGGCCCCCTAAAACCCGACACTAAGAACAGCTTAAAGACAATTTACTTTCAATTGATTATTATCTCTTTCTCCATTCCTCCCTGCCTTCTCTTTCCTCAGAATTGAACCCAGAGCCTTTGAATGCTAGGCAAGCCCTGTCCTTCCGAACCACAACCCCTAACCTTTTCTGCTCGCTTGTCTTAGATTTGAAGGCAGCGTCTTGCTGAACTATGCACTATAAACTCAGGGTCCTCTTGCCTCAGCCTCGCAGTAGCTGGACTCAGTTGTGACACCATGCTGGGCTCTCTTAGTGTTTTTATCTCAAGGCATAAAATGGTATGGAGCGCACCAGACACAGTTTCTCTAGGACGCCTATGCACTCAGTGTGTTCCCAAGTCCATTCACATGCTATATCACCTGGGAACGTCTGAGAAGCTCAGAACTGCAAATCCCACCCTCAGACCTCAATCACTACCTATATTTTAAAAATATGCCCAGTGACCGAGAGGCATGGACATGAGTTAGAAGACTCAAGTTTAAGGTTCAGATACGTGCTTTAGCAGGTACGCAAGGCCACTACCGAGGCAAATTTTTAAAATGTCCATATGCACATCAGCGTTGTTTTCAGTCATAAACTGAAGGCAACGTTATACACTTCACTTACACACACATCTACCAGAGCTGCTGCGAAGGTTGAGTAAGATGACAGACATTAAAGCTTTCCGTAAATTACAAAGCAACGTACATTCAAATGGAAGACACTACTGTTAATAAACGGTGCCTCGTGACGCCTTTCCGCGTTGATGTCTCCGCCCGCAAGAGGAGCGCTATTAGAGCGCACGGTGTGATTACGATGAAAGGCTCCTTCATGTGCCACAGCTCTCAAGCCCTAGCCGTAAAGCCAAAGCCAAGGAAGCCACCAGAGCTACTCTTCCTCTAACACTGATATTACCTTGTTCCAAACACTTAATTCATTCTTCCAAGCCATATTTTTGAGGGCTTCACTATAATTTTAAAGATAGTAAGTTAAGAACCAAGTGCCCCATAAAGGCTGCTTTTACGTAGCATCTTGGCTTTCATGAGTCGCAATGCAGTAGTTTCCCAGCAGAACAGAGTGTGGCATGCGGCTGTAACTTATATGTTATATTTAAGGGAAGAAGTCAAGGTCCTCCTCCCTGGTTTTGTCCTAATGCCCCCTTGTTGCTGTTGTTTTTTAAAGGGCAACTTCTTGAACGGTATCAACTGTATTCAGTCCCTCTTCGTAACTCTCCTGGAACTTAGTAGGTAGACCAAGATGGCCCTGAACTGAGAGATCCTCCGCCTCTCCCTCCCTGGTGCTGGGATTAAAGGTGTGCTCCAGCACCACATCCAGCACCACTGAACTTCTTACTACCAGAGCTTTGTGGCTGGCTTTAAATATTAAAATCCACTAAGAGCAATTTATTCATAAGACATTTTTATTATCATCACAAAATCCTAAAATAGCTGGGATGGTCAACTGACTTTCCAACTGTTCACCCAAATCCTTTCTCAACCCAGAGCAAGGAGGTGAGCCTGTCTGAGATGGCTGTGCAGCCCCCACCACACTGCAGCACCAAAGCCACTGAGAACCTCCCTGAGAATTCAGACTCCATGCAGGGGAACAGAAGAGGATTAACACATGCAACTGTGCAGCAACGCTTTTAGACACAGTTTAACTTTAAAAAACAAAAAACGAAAAAACAATCTGCCCAGCACAAGAACAATCCCATGTCAGCCTAAGAGCAGAGAATTAGTACTATCAAGTGGCCAGACACAAAACCAAGGCAAACTCCCACCAAATTCAATATATAGTTATTATCATCCAAAAGACCACTGTTGGAACACACCCATAAAGCACTATCAAAGGGCAAAGGTATCATAAAAGCTCTCATGATTTCTTCCCAACTGTGACAGAAGAGCTAATGTTAAGAAATAAAAGGTACAAAATAGTACCCGACAGATGTTCTCCCAGACCAAGATTGCCAGAAGATACACGGCAGTTCATTAAGAAAATGACGGTTAATGTGTGACACCAATGAGAGCTTGCTAGAAGGTGTGAGAGCCAACTGCCCTTCCCAATAGCTACAGATCAGGACAGATTCCTACCAGTCTTTGCTGCTCCAGAAGAAGGTCAGCTTCCTCCTTCTCCTTTTTGTATAGGATCTCCATTTCCTGGAGCCTAGAAGCAAAACAAACAACTTCTAGACAAAATACCAAAAAAGAGTACGGCGTGAAATCCCCAGGCTGTCGCTGTGAAAGCCACTACGTGCTCCAAACATCGCCCAGGCTGCACAACACTGTGGGTTACCTTTTCTCCATCTCCTGTTTCATATCGATCCCTTGTTTTTCGAGGAGCTCTCTCTGAGCAAATGTCCAATCCACAGGCTCAGAGGGGGTCTCGGCAGAGGGAGTCTTCTCCCGCTCAGCCCGTGCTTGTTCAGGGTGGTTGAAACGAAAAACGTGGTTTTTACCCATGATGATACGGTTCCCTATAACAAAACAGAAATAGGAATAAAAATGCATTTGTTTTGCAGTGCTGTGAGTCAAATTCAGGACCCTGTGTACACTAGCAAATGTGTTGATCACTCAGCTATAGCCCCAGTTTCAAAGAATCAATTTTTAATGAATAGGAGGCCAAGGCAAGAGACTTGCAACTTTGAGGCCATTCCAGGCTACACAGTGAAAACCTATTTCAAAAAAAGAAATACAATTTCACTCTCTTAATCTAAGACTATGGACACTCAGCTGGGTGTGATGATCCACCCATTAAACCCCAGCACTCGGGAAGCACCAACATGGTCTGCACAGTCAATTCCAGGTCAACCAGGGCTACTTAGTGAGACCCTGTCTCAACAGCAACAAAGACAGACAAAACAATCAAACAAGCAAACAACAACAAAAGCAAGATTAAAAAGGGAGGTCTGTAGTTTCACAAAAACATGAATTCTGGGTAACTTTGACCTTTAGATAAAGAGCCGCGGCCAGTCGCTCACACGAGCCATACGCATCGCTGAGGACTTCAGACCCCTTCTCAGGCTCACCTGAGCGCAGCTGCACAGGCTGGGCCACCCTCTTGCCATTCACATATGTTTCGGAGCGCTCACAGGGCTCTAAGGTCACGATAACTAGGAAGAATACAAACCGATGTTATTATCGTAAACTAGTGCAATCAAATCATGAAAAGTCACTATCAGGACTCATGGAAAATATTAATCCTGATAAAATACGATACAGCAGAAATCTTAAGTATGATACACAAACAGCCAGCATTTAGTGCCTAGCACAAAATCCATGAGTCAGCGGCTGGCCTGTTCGTGAACTGGGTTGTGATGGGAACTCACCCAAGATTGACTTTTTCTTCCCTCTAAGACAAAAATAATTTCGACTAGATTAAAGACTCTTCAGCTCTCCTATTATCTAGTATAGTTATTTTTCTCTTACTCCCTACTAAATAGCTAACACTAACTGACGGCATCCTGCTCAGCCCCTGGCGGGTAACAAAGGGCTCCTTTCGCCTGCCATTTTCATGCTAAGGAGCCATGTCTGCCCTGGCATTTATAAACATCACAGGCCTCTCCATTTCTCAGCATTTTGTTGATAAAAAAAATTCTATTAGCAGAGATAGGGAATGCCAAGTCTCGAGGATTTCGAGTACTCCAGAGGAAAAGTTGCTTGAGAAATTAAAACACAAGACTCTCACCTTCACCAGTGTTGTTCCTCTCACTCCGAAAGATACAATGCTCTTCTTTAATGTGGGCCCCACTCAGCACTATGTCCTGGCGCCGCTCAGCATCGGCTTGGCCAACCCTGAACACAGGGGAAAGTGTTTCCCAGGGAAATTCAGACACAAAAAGCTAGAAACAATGAACTGCTTTCCCCCAAAGAGCATCTTGGATATACACGAAAACACACTGCTTTGTACCGCACATGCTCCCAACTGCAAGTTCTACTCTCAAGGAAGACAGGCCTCCTTACAAGATCAGCACACTCATGTATTCACACACCATAGGGAAACAGGGCAAACCAAGTTCTCTAGTGAACCCGTCTGTGTCATTACAGGGTAGTTTTCATTCAGGTTCTTCTAGAGGGAAACTACGTCCTAACTGGTTCCACTTAAAACTGGGAACAGAAGAGAAGGTAATTTATAATCACTCCAGAAAGAAGAAATAGCAAATTCCTACAATTTTTGGACAATTCCCTTTAGTTATTAATTATCTAGAAGAAAAGAAAATATTAAACAGCTCAAACTAGAAGCAAATTACCTTGTAATCCCATCTTTGATATAATAAAGCAGACACTCTGACATCAGTGGGTCTTCATTGAGGTTAACAAGATGAGGTGTCTGAAAAAGGTTACAGATTATCAGTTTGGGGCAGAAACCATGAGACAGCTGTGTAGCAGGGATACATGGGAGGTCTAAAAGCTTTTCAGATTCTCCAGAGTACCTGGAGGAAAAGGATCAATAAAAGCCCTAGGTGTAATTCTGTAATTAATAGTAGTAAAAAAAAAAAAAAGCATACTGGCAAACACTTTTAATCCTAGCACTCTGGAGGAAGAGACAATTGAATTCTCAAGGCTGGCCTGATCTACACAGAGAGTTTCAGGTCAGACAGGACTAAGTAGTAAAACCCTGTTTCAGAAAATAATAAATAAAATAAAAATAAGAGGAAAAGTAAAAACAAGGTTGGAGCTGGGCGGTAGTGGTGCATGCCTTTAATCCCAGCACTCGGGAGGCAGAGTCTTGAAATCCGAGATCTACTTGACTCTGCCGCCCAAGTGCTGTGATGAAGCCAGGTGTGTGCTACCACGCCTGGCTAAATATAGAACCATTTTTGTAAGTTGTTCTTTTGTTTGCTTTTTTTCCCCAGTGCTAAAGATAGAATCCAGGTCTATACATAGTGTTCTATTAGTAAGTTACAGTTCTTAACACACACACACAGGGTCATGGAACTATTTATTTATTTATTTAGGTCTTTTGAGACTGGGTTTCTCTGTTGCTTTGGGGCCTGTCCTGGAACTTGCTCTGTAGACCAGGCTGGCCCCGAACTCAGAGAGTTCTGCCTCTGCCTGCCAAGTGCTGGAATTCAAGGTGCACACTACCACTGCCTAGCTTTCATATAAACTTTTGAAGGGCTGTGAATGTAGCCCAGTTGGTACAGGGCTTGCCTTGCAGACAACTGGTCCTGAGTTTGAGCTCTACTACCATATATATGGGGAAGGGTACCACATGTCTGTAATACTTAAGAATTGGAGCCAGGC
>JAQHUG010000137.1:2362795-2386477 GCA_028555095.1 Dicrostonyx torquatus
CTCTGGAAAAATAGCAAGTGTTCATAACTGCTGAGAGAGGTCTCCAACCCCTTTCTTCTTGTGTATGACCCAGGTTGGTTTTGAATTTATTAGAAACTAGATGCTGGACTCTCATATTCCTGCATTCACCTCTCAAGTGCCACCACACCCAGCTAAATCAATGTTTTCTGCTGAAAATAACAAATATTGAAATTTGTAAGACAGTTTTGTGACTATGATTTTTTAAAAAGTAAGCAAAAGAATCCTCATGAAATCCTAAGAACACTGGTTCACGTCGAGCGAAAGTGCTAACGCTAAACTCTGACCTTATACTCTGTCCTAGAACAGAGTCCACGCACGCATGGACTTGTTAACAATACAGTAGTAGACGCTGACACTGGGGCCATACACACAGCAGGGTACCATAGACACTTGAAGGAAGTTATCAGTGCTGACACACAGGCTTGATACATCAATACATGCTCTACCGTTGTCATATAAATAAGCACACAAAACAATTATTTAATAATGTATTCTAGTCTAACACTAAGAAGCAATTCAAGTAAAAAAGACACGTTATCAGTCTGATTAGCTAAAAGGCCTCTATTCTACAACTGTGATTACAGAAGTAGGAAAAGTGACTAATCTCATCACGTCTTTTAAAAAAAGCATGCTGAAAGGGGAGCAGAGGCATCTAGAGGGTAGGACCTGGGCTGCTTTACTCAGAGAGATGGTTGAAATAGAAATTATGGGACAGTGCTATCGTTCACAAACCTTACCAGCTGAAAATGGTTCCCAGAAGTGGCAGAGCAGACTGATGACTACTGTCCCCCGCTCTTAAGCACCAGGATTATAGACAGGTGGCACCTTCCCAAAATGTATGGTAGTAGAGATCAAGCCCAGAGCTAATTGCATGCTGGGCAAGCACTCGACATTAAAAGGAACACAACTAAAGCAACTGGGGCTATGGTCAGGTCAGGAAGATAAGAGAGGCAACAAAAAGATGCTTAAATATACCCGAGGCTCTACGAGGTTCAGACTCACTACCCTGGGTTTTATTTTCTGTAAACACTATAATCATTTTACAACAAGGTTGCCCTTGTACTGTAAGATGAAAACAGAAACATCTGAAATTAAGCTAAGGAGCTAGATAAAAATGGCTACATCAGAAGGACATGAAGACAAACTGCTTTGTTTGCTTGAGTTTTACAACATGGCTTCCTACCTTTTTAGGTGAGAAAACACCAAGTGTTCCTCCATCTTCCCGTATGGCAACTCCCATCTCAGCCAACAAGGCTTCTCTAGAAAAACAAAAAAAAACAAAACAATCAAAAAAAACCCAAGTAAATCAGTATACCGATATCAAAATAACAATTAAGTTAATTTAAAAAGAACGAGAAAACAAGACGGGCAACGCAAAACACGTGGCTGTATCTAAAGCTGGCAAGAGAGATATGAATGACATGCTTATCACTAATGAGAACTTATTTTTAAAAGAAGCAACATTCAGGGTTGGGATTTAGCTCAGTGGTACAGCGCTTGCCTAGCAAGCACAAGGCCCTGGATTCGGTCTTCAACTCCGTGGAGGAAAAAAGAGAGTGGGTGAGAGAAACAATATTTAAAATAAGTCAGAGAATGTCCCCATGCTAAATGTCTGTTCACCCAGATGAAATTTTGAAAGACTGTATTCCTTAAGTCTGTGCATCCAATTTGAAAGACACAATTTCCCCAGCATCTAAGAAAACAATCAAAGTAACCTGGGGGTCAGCACTCTGGCTTTAGCATCAGTGAAGCCACAGACTTAATACTGGGGTGAGCGGGAGGGTAGGCTTGGGCATATGAAGCATGGTCTGTAAATGTGATTTTTCCCAATATTCCCATCTCGCCCCATTCTGGCACAGTAATTCTAGGAGGGTTTTTCATTTTCTGTTCATTTTATTTGTTTGTTTATGTTTGGTGTGTGTGTGTGTGTGTGTGTGTGTGTGTGTGTGTGTGTGTGCGCGTGCCTAATGTGGGACAACTCTGTGCACTTGATTCTCTTCTCCACCTTTAAGTGGGGCGCAGGGACCAAACTCATGACAGGCCTGAGTGGAGAGTGCCTTTCTGTGCTGAGACATCTCACCTGTCCCAATAATTCTAGCTCAAAAAAAATCTAAAGTGAGAAGAAAGTTCTTGGTTACATTTACTGGGAGCACTAGGAGCTCATTTCTCCCTTATTTTCATAAAGGGGAAGATAAGAACTGACTTTAAAAAAGAAGTGTGTATTTATTCCAACAGTATAGACAGAACAAGAATTTTAAAAGTTTTCAAGCTAAACTATACTTTTTACCCAAAAGGTTCTTGATGAAGTAACTCTAAAGACAGAGGCACAGCTCTTTGCATATGGGCCTTTGCCAAGTAAAATCTACTTTTTACAAATGAAAAAATCTCCTTTATTTAGTATGACTTTTCTCAATTGAAAGCGACATTCAAGTGTGAAAACTATTCAGCACATGACTCTCTGCAGCAGTGGTTCCCAACCTTCCTGACACTGCACCCTTTTAATTCAGCTCCTCATGCTGTGGTGGTCGCAACCATAATTGTTGCTACATCATCACTGTAATTTAGCTACCGTTATGAATCATAATGTAATTCTCTGATATGCAACCCCTGTGAAAAGGTCAGTCAACCCCCAGAGGGATCATGACCCACAGCTGAGAACCCTGCGTTAGAGACTTTTTCAATGTGCAGACTTCACTTCAGAGTGTGAATGTGACTGGATGCACTCCCCCATGGACGCATCTGTGCTGTGTCAGGCGGGGAGAGTACCCTTGTTTTTAATCCTTTTTCATCTTTTCTTACTACGAAATCAATTCAGACTTCCCAGAAAACTCAGCAGCATCCCAGATTGTTAGTTCCCAACCTTTCCATTCTGATGGCCTCTGTCTTACGAAGTTTCTCTTCCCAGGTTTCATTTAACTCAGCAATTATCTTCTCTGATTCCTATGGAAGGATGCACAGAATTTAACAAACCATATTCAGCAAGGAAGGCATGAAACACACAATATTCTTAGAAGACAAAGGAAGAATCCAAAGTGATGGGCCCTTCTTCTTTTTTAGAAGGTAAGAATCATAAATATTAAATCTAAAACTAAGTAACCCTCAGACACACAAACCTTTCTAATAAAAAGTCCTAATAAAAAACAGACAAACAGTGAATCCATGTGTGTGTGCACAAGACAGAGGGTAATAAAAACATCCAAAAAATGCAAGCACTTTCTTCTTTTTTTAATCATGGCTTCAAGTTCTAATATTTATGATGTTTAAAATTTTTACTGTTTTAAAAAGCTCGAAGGACAGGCTAAAGAAAATGTCTCAACTGAGTAGCTCACTAGGAAGCCTTTAGTGCATAATCACTCCACAGAAAACTGAAGACAAAAAAAACTGTGTGATTAACTGAAGCCCATCCTGGTCTTCCTGACTTTCTTTACATTTATGAGGCATGAGAGCCTTTTTGTGACAGGGTCTCCTTGGCCTTAAACTCACTATTTAGCCAAGGATGATGCTGAATTCCTGGTCCTCCTGTTTCAGCCTTCCAAGTGCTGAGACTACAGTATGTGCCACCCTGCCTAGCTTTTTATTTCTTCTTGATGATTCAATAGGAGGCAGAAAATTTGATAGGGTAAATCACTCTCTCTCTCTCTCTCTCTCTCACGCGCGTGTGCGCGCGCGCACACACACACACACACACACACACACAGGGTAGTTTAGGTTGTGACATTCAGAAGGTTGAGCGATTACTCCATGGAACATTCCTGGAAGCCATCAGATAGCTAAGGGTTTACTGTACTGGGCAGCATGCTTTCTAAATAAGCTCCAAGTGTGGGTCCTCAGACTGCTTTAGTACAGCACTTGCCCTGCCTGTCCTGGGATGGATGTTTATGGATATTTATAGGCTAAGTCTGTGCAGTGGCACACACAGTACTGACTTTGATGCCAGTCTATAAACAGCAGAGTCAATGGCTATAGCTGCATGCTTGAAACTTTACTGAATAAAAAGACCAAATCACACACACAGGGATTTCAGTTCAAGCTGTAGCTTTAAAGTAAAATTACATACCACTATTTTTTTTTCTTTTTGCCAGAGAGGTTTATAGAGGAATCGAGATATTAGCATTATATAAGGAAATTGGCCATACAATGGAGAAAGAAGTAGTAGCACCCATGTAAAAGCAGTGACAAACACGGGTCTATAGTTAAAAATACGGAGAAGCAAAGGCAAATAAACCGTTAGGAAGATGGATTAGCCTCCACTGTTGCTGTTTTCCACTGCAGCATTTTTCTCTTGTAGTGTCATGCCTTAGGAATGCAGCTCCTAAGTCATTCCCAAGCGTTTGTATTGTACAACTGCTGTCCCACACTCTGGACCAAAGATGTTCTCTGCCTGCATCATTAAAATGCAGGTCTGTCCCGAAGGAATTCTCACCATTCACAAAGTAAGAGCAGAACTAAGGCGCTTATGCTTCAGTGAACTACCGCCTGGCACTGAACACAAAGCGGTAAAGAAGCCATTTGCACTCTAGAATAAAGCTAGGGAAAGAAAGATTTTACTTATGTTGTTTCAGGGAAAATTAAGAGAGCAATTTATTTGCTGATTAACATATTACAGCTTTGTTTTCATGAGATTAGGCAGCTGAGGGCAGAGTTCTTTGAATAAGGATAGCATTATTCCCTAGAAGCCATTTGGAAGACACTGGGTGACCTAATTCTTAAAAAACCTAGTTATTGTCGTAACTCCTAACATGTGGCATTATTTTCAGTTGGTTCTAGCTAGCAGCCAGAAAAAAAATTCTCCTTTATACCAGAGACGAAAAAAGGTAATCTTGTTTGTTTAGGAAGGCACAATATATTAATAGTTAGGATTAAAATTCCCTACAGTGAACACTGGATATAAAATAAGAGGGAAGTTTCACTTCTCCCAAATGCTGGCAACATGATCACTGACCCCTACTTATGAGAAAATTTGTGAATGAACACATTCTCCCACACAGAGCATCAATAAAGTCTACAGGAAAGCCTCCAAGACAATTTTACAATAGCAGAGATCACCCTGTACCTCGCATCCCTGAAAGATTTCTCCTTCCTCTCCTTTTGCCAGGCATGTTAGAATTTGACTGACTTTCTGAATCAAGGCACAAAAGAACTGACTTTATTTCTGGAGTTACCTTCTTTTTGAAGTAAATAAAATGCCAAGGGAAAGGATTGGACTATAAAAAAGAGAACTCTGAAGCCTACTTCATATGAAACCCATTACAGCTTCACCAAAAACTACAATGGAAGCATCTGATGCCAATTCACTTTCAGTAGGGAAGATGCTCATCAAGCTAGTTTGCCTTTTCCGAGCCAGCGTTTCTCTGCATAGCCCTCGCTGACTCCTGAGCTCACAGAGGTTTACCTGCCCCCGCCTCCTGGGTGCTGGGATTAAAGGCAAGCACCACCACTGCCCGGCTCTTTCTTTTTTCACCTTTACCTATTGGAGTACCACTGTTCTGTCTTTGGATGGGCAGCAATTGGTAAATGGGGGAAGATGAGTGATGGTGAAGAGGATCCCTGATTGGTAGCAGGACTGTAACTCCCCATATTCTAAGTGAGTTTTCTCCTGCCCTGGTACTCTCGAACACAAAGGCCAGAAGGTTGAGGGAAACAATATCCCTGGAGGGAGTGATCCACAGAGAGAAAACAAGATGCTTCTGATGGGGTCTAATGGCTGGCAAGAAGTCTGGCAACTGTTCTCAGCACCACAGGTGCCAACACCTGTCTGCTCCCATTGTAGTCACTGAAGGGACAAGGACAGGCACTGCCTCTGACTTTCAAATTCACACAGAGACAAGACAGAAGTAGACAGAGCCAGCAATAGCCTAAAAGAATGGTCCATCCACAGAGGTGGAGCCAGGGATAATGTTACAGTTAATCAGATACATATCTGACTGTCTGTGAGAGTACTACCAGGGAAGTCAAGAGTGAAAAACCCACCATGACTGCATGACTGTGGAAGCACTATCCTACAAACTGGGGTCCCAGACTGAAATAAAGAGGGGAAGAGGAAAGGCAGCTGAGTACCGGCTTTATCCTTTCTCTGCTTCCTCAACCACAGAGATGTGAACAAGCAGTCTCCCGCTCGTACAGACGCAGCTTCCATGTAGACTGACCGCAAACCATGAGATAAAAGAAGTGCTTCTTCTCAGGTATTTGTAGCCAACACAGTGGGCAATCGGCAAATGTACAGCACCATGGCCCAGGGACCCCAGGGCCCCAGACAGGAGGAAGCCTGCTTCTCTCATAACTAAAGGCTTTATAAGGACTTCTAAAAGTTATAGCTTCATGTAACCTAATAAACCTGATATCACTGCTCAAATGTCCAAACTCCCAGTTAATTGTATACTAATTTTACTAACAGAGGAATGGCGCTATAGAGAATTCTATCTTCAATGAAACCAAATTTTCCACCTAGGTATTTCATTTAAAATGTAATTATTACCACTTCGGAAAATGTTTCATATTGTTTAGGCTGACCTCAAACTCACTATGTAGCCAGGATGACCCTCTGAATGCCTTATTCTCCTTTCTCCATCTCCTGAACGCTGGGTCAACAGGCTCATTCCAACATGTCTGGCTTTAAAACTAAATTTCACTATGACTTATAAACTATACCCAAATTATTGTAAGTCTCTACTCACTGGTTATTTTGCATGGCTAAATTATGATCTTTCCAACTCTGATCAAGTCAAACTAAAACATTCTGATAAAAAGAAATTAACTTAAGAAACAAATAATTTCATTTTCAAGGTACCTCTAACTGTTAGCGTCTCCATGTGCTACGACAAATTTTCGGGATGTTCATTCAGTCCTAGTTCTGCCTTCTGGAATGACATAAAGTGTGCACTCAAGCTTCAGACTCACCTTTAGACGTTCAATGGCTTCCTCCCCTCCAGGTGTGGACATGATCCGCTCTTGAATACTGGTCACAGACGTTAAGCCCACCTGACTACTAAGTGAGCATGAAGATGGAGATGAAGTAAGGGACCCCATGGATGCTGTGGAAAAATTGCCAGGGCGTTGATTCTCAGAGGCTAGCAAGTACCTATGCTTATTGTTCTGAAAATCTTTCAGATCTGGGAGACAGAAAGAAGGGGAGGTAGAAAAAGAGAAGGCGAGAAGCAGAGGAGGAAAAAAGACAGGAAGGAACACCAGTGTGAGAAAGGAGAGCACCAAAGCGCAAGACTAACACACGCTGACACACAAAGACAAGTGTACAAATGGCAGTTCTAAAACATGTCGCCCGTGATACTCAATCCTAAGCAGTCAGCCACTTCTGGATCTAGAAGTAAGAGGTACAGGAGCTATACCAGAGCTTCAGCGATGTCCTTCCTAAACAGGCGAACTGCGGCCCTGCAGTTCCTCCTGCTGCCCTCCGTCCTCAAGACAGCCTGACTGCAGCTTTGAACTCCGGGAGTTTTTAACAGAAGGGACAGCAATTAGTGCCGCATATTGGCCGACCTCAGCGTTTAATGCAGATGTTAGTTACGGTTCTGAGCATCTAGTAGTCTGTGCATAGCAGCATTTTAATATGCCGAAAATACATTCTAAATTAAAAGAAGTAATTGTAGAAATGAGAAGAATTTTGAGGAAGTATGATAATAACTTTGTATTGAACGGTTATTTCAACAGGAAAGAATAATTAGTGAATTAACAAATTTTAGTGTATTTTTCATTTATGAGTCAAAGCAAACAAAAATGAAAAACTATTTGATGATTTAAGTAAAGCCCTTCTGTGTCTAACAGCACAATCACTGGGCACTGCTAAGTCTCCTATCTAGCATGACAGCCCAGTTTTCAGGACATGTTCTCCTGACCAAAGTCTAGCACACAACTGGAAATTAGGATCTTCAACTCGGGCTGGTAAAGTCTACCAATAACAACGCTCACTGATTTGCTTTTTGGTAATTTCATTCATTAATCATCTTTCTCAAATGACAGCAAAGAAACCACTGCCATTGGTACAACCTTCTTGGTTTTGTTTGCCTGAAGACAGGGTCTCGTGCACCTCAGTCTAACTTCATACTGGCAATAAGGCCGAAAACAACCTTGAACTCCTGACTCTCTGGCTTCCCACTCCTGAGTGCTGATTCTGCTGGGAATACAGGTGGGTGCCACGACATACATTTGAATTTCTCTGTTAAAATTTTTCTTTATTACGTTTATTTATTTTGTGCGTGTTCCTGAGTGGTCAGAGGACAACTTGTGAGAGTTCATTCTCTCCTTCCACCATGTGGAATCTAAATCCAGTCCTCAGGCTTGGTAGCAAGCTCCTTTACACACCAAACCATCTTGCTGGCTCTTGTTTTTAAATATGAGAAAATCTACATTACTTGAATTTATATCAAAACTACATTTCTTTGAAGGACATAAGGCAATAGAAGTAGTTGGGAAAAACAGTCGCTCTCTGGGTTTACTATTTAATGAAAACCAGTTCTTGAATCCCCTTAAAGCCTGTGGTAGTTGCTTCAGGACAGTTTGAAAACTACCATCTGCAAATATAGAACCCGGGGAAACAAGCAAAGAGGTGTGTTTGCAAAGGTGAGCAGGAATCAGAGCGAAAATCATCTGTCAGCTCATGGCAGCAAGGTGGGAAACGGGGAGATGGAGATTAGAAGGTCCCGTGGACACATGCAAGCCCTAAACCAAAGGGAAACTGCAGAGTAGCCAGGGCTGCTCTCCTTTGTGGATATAAGATTAAAGCTTAGTCATGCATGGTTTTCAGGAAATGCCACAGCTGCTCAGAGAAGGGATAGGCAACAGGCCAGCAGCAGCAGCACCTTGAACACAAAAGCAAGGACAAGAAGGCATCCTCTCCACACCAATATCCTTCAGCTTTGGAGATCTCAGACAGAGCTGTTCCAGGCCAGGAGCCACAAGTGTGTTTGGGCATGCCAGTCCTCTGGGCTCGAGTCAGTCCAGTAACTGGGACTACATTTGGGTTCTCCTATGTACTCCCTTTGTCTCAAATGGCTTCCTACAGATAAAAAGATCAACAGAATCCAAAAATCCCCCAACTGAGATTTGACATATCGATAATTATATTAGAAGCATAAACTATTTCCTTGTCAACTTAACATTTATATCGAAAAGATGGCTTGTGATCTTCTGCAATATATATTTCTATTTAAGTCATATACTTTAGACATCTATTTTAAAATTTTAACTGTAATTTAAGAAAAAAGGAAAATGTCTATCTAATAATCAAGTAAGATAAGGCCCAAGATACATAGAAAACCAATGGAGTCTAAGCACAGGTGAGCTAACCCAGCACGCATAGAGCTCTTTAATTACAGTTTGGCTAACTGGAAATGATTTTTGTAATTATACAGACTCACATTTACAATGCTAATTAAAAAGGAATTTTCCTATTAAATAATTGGTTCACAAAAGGAAACAAATCAAGAGGGAAAAGGGGATGTTGACGTAGTAGTGATTAAAACAAGAGCTCTGAGTTAAACTGCCTAAACTAAACACGAGAACCCGTGGCAGCTCAGAAAAGGAACCACTCCTGGCTAGAGTATAATGGAGATAAAGTAACTTCATCAATAACAGAGTTAGTAGTGATAATACGTCTCTGGTGCCTAGAACAGGGCCTGGGATATTACAGACATTCAATAAAAGTGAGCTGCCATCATCACTAGCCTTACCAACTGTGATTTTGAGTTTGATTTAATTATTTGGGTAGAAACACTGACAACTGAGTGGAAGACTCAAGTTCTCACACCTCTCAACTTCAGTCGAGGCATACACTAAAATTCATTAAGTGATTTTGCTGACTGGAGAAGGGCATACACAAGAGAATTTGACGTCAGTTACACTCTGTCTGGGATTTCCCTGTTAGGGCTGCTGGCATGCAAAGCTGCTTGTAAGGCTGACGCAGCAAAGACCGATTAGCAAGTCAGCATACGGGACACAGCCAATACACGATATACACACATTTGCCTCCACTTCCAGAGTAATCATCGATCAATGGGTCAACTAAAGATAAGCAAGAGGGAAAACACAAGAAGGGTCAAAGTTCAGACTCAGTAGTGACATAGAGTGAAATTTGGTATTTGGGAAGCTAAGAAAATGAAAATTCAGTAATATATATTATCATTTTCACAAATTATATTAATCAAAATTCAGATTTTAATCAATAAGAGATAAATTGGAGATAAACTGAAATCTAGTATTTCAAAATATATAATATTTTTACATTAAAAAATGTGTTTTACTAAATAAACCCATATTCTATCTGAAAAGTCTATTTTATGGCAAGAACTTTTATTTCTTAAAGTGCTGAGGCTACAACCAGAGCCTTGGACATGCTAAGCAATAATGATCAATAGTGAGCTACACTGCCAACCGTAACTAAGAAAGAACTGGATT
This sequence comes from Dicrostonyx torquatus, assembly GCA_028555095.1. Classification (NCBI taxonomy): domain Eukaryota; kingdom Metazoa; phylum Chordata; class Mammalia; order Rodentia; family Cricetidae; genus Dicrostonyx; species Dicrostonyx torquatus. The sequence goes on from JAQHUG010000137.1 coordinate 2,373,224, forward strand.
CCATACTATACACGGAGATGACTCAAGTCTTAAAAGCATGCATTATAAACACTGTGCAGCAGTACTTTCTGAGAGTCTAGCTCTTGAACTTAGCAAGAATTAGCCTTTTCTCTTCACTTTTCCACAGAGAACAGGGTCATTCAAAGGTAACTCTCATCTGAAAGTAGACTGGACTGGTGAATCCTTACATAAGCATTATTACTACTGCACCAGTCCAGGGAAACAAGGGCTTCCAAGTAATACTTTTATGAAGTGGCTAATATTTCAGAATGAACTTAACATTAACATGGCTTTGGCGGACATTTTGCAAAAAGACATTCTGAGATTATCTCATTTCACTGGCTTTTTTTTTTTTTAAAGACAAAAAAACTTGTAAAACCATTTTTACTACCATTAAGTTTCATCGAGTCTCTAAAATCTAAGCTTATTTTATTTACTTACTTTTTTTTTTTTTTTATTTGAGGCACGGTCTCACTGTGTAGCTCTGGCTGGCCTGAAGCTCACCAGGTAGACCAGGCTAGCCTTGAACTCACAGAGACCAACCTGCCTCTGCTTCCTGAGTGCCCACCACACCCAGCCCTAAGCTTTTTTTCAGTCTACAAATCTGGAGAGGAAAGTAAGACTCTGTAGCTCCTTCCTCACTTACTATCAATGATATCTCCCAGTCCCTGAGCGCGAAGCAGGTCCTTCAGTCGGGTCACTTCCTCCTTCAACTCCCGCACCAGCTTGGCATTAGGGTCCTCATTGATAACAGCATTACATTTAATTTGTTTTGCACGATCTGCATATCTAGATACAGAAAGAAAATGCATCCTTGACATTTCTCAAAGGCTCTACTTCTCATAAATAACATACCATTTGCTTCTAAAGCAAACACTTGAAGAGCCCTGATAAATATGTTATTTGTATGAGACTTTACAGAGGTGACACAGGCTCAGAAGAACTTAAGTGATGTGGCTAAGATCACAAATAAATAAATAAATAAATAAATACCAGCGACAAGGCTCAAACACAGTCTGTATTAAAAATATCTTTAATGGGAGAAGAGAAGATAGCTTCAGATTAAAAATCTCCTATATACAAAAATGTAATGAATATTTCATTGGTAATTTATCAGAGCTACATGTGCTAATAACTGTATTACTTTTTACAACTTAAACATAGCCATAAAAGGGAACACTTCTATTAACATAAATGAATACTATAAGAAAATTTTATTATCTAAAAGTTAGCCAATAGCTCACTCAAGTAATTTGAACATATTTCCTGTAAAAAAAAAAAAAAAAAAGCTCTTACTTATTCCAATGAATCTGGAAGCCACAGAAATAAACTCCATCATAACAAAAATAATTCCCCCTTATTATGAGAAAGAAGGATCATGACAGCCTTCAACGTGTAAGAGAATCTATGGCATATAAATCTACTCAGCTACTGAGATCAAAGGAGCGTACCTCAGAGTGCTCAAAGTCTCATCGTAGTTGATGTCTGCTGGGCTCAGAGCAGCAACCATTGCAGTTCGAGAGTTGCCACCTAAAAAAATGAAGTATGAGTATCTCAAGTTACACTCATTGTAAATTTGAGAGCAGACCCTGAAATGTAATCAAAAGCCAACAAAGAAAGTTTGACAAGGTCTCCTGCGGCCTTGTTGGCCTGAGCTGGCAATCTTCCTGCCTTCATATCCTAAGTGCTGGGATTTTAACTATGTGCCACCACGCCTGGAACACAAAAACATTCTTCAATGTTCCCTTGCTATGCACTGTTTCCCTCATATTCTTCTCTCTGAATCTCCTGTTGAGCCCCCCATGCCCCAACACCCACTCTAACCAGGTATGGTAGCACATGCCTGTAGTTCCCGCACAGGAGGCTGTAGCAGGAGTTCAATGCAGCCTGGGTTGCACATGACCCTATCTTAAACAACCAATCTAATCGAGAACTCAACCACTCCACCAAAACTGTGCTCTGTGACAGGAACACGGTCTGGTTGCTTTTTCTGAATGAGGAGGAACAAGGATGAGGAGAAGGGCTGATGGGTCAAAAAGCATTAGCAGTAAGGAGAAGTAAGACTATGCAGTGAGCCAGGCAGTGGTGGCGCACACCTTTAATCCCAGCACTCGGGAGGCAGAGGCAGGCAGATCTCTGTGAGTTCAAGGCCAGCCTGGTCTACAGAGAGAGTTCCAGGACAGGCTCTATTAGCTACTGGGAAACCCTGTCTCAAAAAAACAACAACAAAAAGACTATGCAGCGTGTACTTGGCTATGTAAAATGTGAAGGACTATGAGCTTCTAAGTACTCTGAGGCAGGGGCCAGAGAGATGGCTCGGTGGTGAAGCGCGCTGACCGCTTTTGCAGCAGTGTTTGGTCCCAGGGGATCCAATGCTGCCTGATAAGCTCTGCAGGCAGCAGGCACACACATGGAGGCAAACACTCGGGTACATAAAATAAGCCTCGGCAGGAGTGGGGCGCTCTGAAGAAGGGACAACATTTTAAGTGGCTGTATGGAGCACAGAAGACAGGAACTGCTCCCCAGTTAGTGTCACGAAGTAAGTGAATCCAACCAGGAGAAACCAAAAGCAAAACCAGAGAAAGACAAAAAGCACTCAAGTTTACTATGAATCATCTAGAGATGATTCTCCTCCAAAGCGGACATGGAATAATGAGCCATAAAAGACATCATTAGACAGTACTAAAATGACAACTACAAAGTTAACGGGAACTTGTGGTCACGTACCTAAATTTTCTCTAAGGAGCCAAGTAAGAACAGAATCCCTGTAAGGAATAAAATCGGTTTTCTTCTTCTTTTTACTCTATCAAAGAGAAGGGAAGAATTTTAGCAATGTTATGGGAAGCAAACCAGTCTAAACTTCTGAAACAATCAAACTGTGATGGAATTCCACCATGACTGAAACATTGCACTCACAGCCCAATTCTTCAAAAAGCACATGCAAATTTTTTTATTTTAAAATCTTTACAATGCAAAAAGTCAAGAAAATAGTATTATAATACACATGGTAGACTTACCACGTAGCTTTAACCATTATTATCTTGCCATTACCCAAACCACTTGAGTAAACTGAGGCACAAGGTCTAAATGCTTCAGCAGATATGTAGTTTATAGGAACAAGTTTAGTAAATTTAACAATAATACTATTCACTAATGTCCGGTCCACATCTTTAGACCTGCTAATATTTTAAAACAAACTCAGTATTTCAATTATAAATACTTCAAGCACATATCTTTGGCAAGTAATTAAAAACAACATAACCAGTACTATGGCTCAGGACTTGATATACTAGATGACACCAAGTTTGGTTCCCGAAAGGAGAAAGCCAACTCACAGAAGCTGTCCTCGGACATGTGCACATGTACCGCAACACATGCCTGCCCACACAATAATAAAGAAAACCTCTGAAAACAAGACCCAAAAGGTGTCAAAAATAAATTAAACATTTGAATACTAAACTTCCTAATGCAAATACTGTCTCTACCCTGACCCTATTTCATATAATTCTTAACTGTTAGGTGCTCTGAATATTAAAAGAATATTTAGAAGAATAACAAAAAAACTTAAAGTATCTGCATAGAAATAAAAGGAAGAGAAAATATACCATTATCTCATACATCTTAACTATTAGGTGCTCTACATATTTTTTGTTCATAATAATAATAAAAAAATTAGAATATTTGTAAAGAAATATATGGAAGACAAAAATCTATGCTATTGGGTAAAGGAAGATATGGAGAGTCTTCTCTAGCTTCATTTAAGAGTTTAAATTGATTCTACACCTTTACTTCAAAAATGTTTCAAATTACTCATAAGCTTCTATTGTGGGATAGAGATGTATTAATAATATATAATCTTACTTGTTTTATGTTACTTGTTTGCAATAATCTCAACAAATTAGCTATGCTTTAGACAAGGACAACAAGGAAATATAAGCTTCCCTCTTTTGAGTGGTTTACAGAGACACTCTTACAGATCGCTGGCGCAAACATCATGACAAAACGCAAAAGCTTCCTCAAATTTCTCTCTTCTTCCTTTATTCTATTCCTTCTCCAAAGTATTTTATGTTCCTTAATTATTTCTACTGTGAGTCTCATGATTCACAGCATCCTAAACAAATCATTCAAAATTCCAGAGCCAGAAAAACAGTCACAAACCCTTTGTGAAGGTTGTGTTCTAACTGATGAGCTATTTATCCTCTAAAACTGTGAAAACAATTTGGCTAGTTCAGTGTGACTAATCCCCGCCGTACCTTGCTGGTGCAGTTATCCTACAAATGAAAGCATTTCAAGGAGAGAAAAAGAACACAGGATAAACCTCTAGAATAAATGGAAATCAGAGTACTTTCTAGAGACAAGAAAAGATTTTATTTCTAAATGATTTGAATCACCCATTAATCTAAACTAGAGCATACAAAAACTACCTTAGATTTTAAACCTAAATAATGAAGGCTATGCAAAATTTGTTTTAGCGTTAGTATGCCAGTGTTGCAGAAACAGACTTTAATCCGCATATGTCCTGCAAAGACAGTGATGGCCTGTTAAGATTGTAATGGAATTGAAAAGTTACAATGTTGTTGCTCTCTTCAGGTATCACAATGCATTGTTTATAGAAAGCCAGTCACATAGAACATACAAGTACACATAATTCTCTTCACACAGGGCACTTGCTGATGGAGACTCGTCTACATATCACCATACTGTTTCCCCATTGCTTTAGTGTATTCTTTTCACTTACTCAATAACAAAATCATCTAATGGTGCATTTCTAAGATTAAATGATACATGACTATATTTTTAAAATATATATTATTTGCTTCTACATTAACATCATTCTTCAAAGCCACACTGCTCAAAATACTCTAAAAATATATTTGATTATAAGGTGTGAAGTAAGGCCCAAAAAAATTCGTCAAATTTTGAGTCTTTGCTCTAGCTTTACACAGGTGCAGCTGTTTTCAGTCCACTTCCAGTACAAAGCTGTATTATACCCTAGCCCTACTTGAGAATTAAAATAAATAAATAAATAAATAAATGGCGGAAAACATAAAGACGCATAAGTATCAGCCATTTACTTGCTGAGCAGACACCCCTGAGAGTGGAACAGAAAACTTACCACCTCCGCCAAGGCCGAAATGACTTTGCCCAAAGTTGTAAGCGACTTATTAATATTTGCACCTTCCTAAAATAAACACAAACATGAAAGAATCACAGCAAAGAATTCCTACTGCGCACACCACTCACGCACATCTGCTTCTCCCTGCTCCCCAGCCCCACCCCAGCCCCTGCGGGTGCTGGAGTCTGAGTGCAGTTCCTGGAGTAGCAGAAGCACTTTACACAGTCACTCCTTAGCCCTGCATATCTGCTTCCTTAAGACACAAGCTCTAAAGACACCTGTGTGTAGCCTTTGGTCTTTCCTCTGCTCACCTGGTAACATGCTGAGAGCACACACCCCCTCCCCGTCCGTTCTGCATGTGCTGTGAAACCTCACAGAAGCAAGCCTTCCTCCCACAGCTCAACATGAAAGTCCTGTCCTTGTGAAACAAGAGCTCTGTCCGAGCTTACACATGTTCTTACATCTGTATCTTGTACATCCAATTCCCATTTTACTGTCTCTTCCATCTACCCAAATCTTGCCCATTTCTCAAAATATAATACAGCTCTCACTCTTAATCAAAAACTCTTCTCTATTTTGTTATCTAACTTACCATTTCACTGAAATTATAGATCAATAATTGAGAGATTTTTTTTATTAAAAAATAGATTTAAACGTTGGATTTTGTAGGTGACATTGTCTCTGATGCAACTCTGTCAGTGCAGCATAAAAACAGTCAGAGGACTGGGGTAAAACACACCAGTAGTGTGCTTGGTTAGGACACACAAAGCACCACAGAAAAGAGACATGGTGGCACACACCTCTAGTCTCAACACTCTGGATACAGAGAGATCAAGCCCATCCTAGCTACATATTAAGTTCTAGGCCAGCCTGTATCAAAATAATAAATAACACCATAAACAATATATAAATTAAAAGTTACAGATACCTCTCAATAGAAACTAATTTGTAAAACCAGACAGAAACTAGATTTGGTCCATAACTACAGTTTGTAGGAACTTGTTACAAAACACTGATTGACTAGATCATTTTGCTAAAATAAATACCTTTAATCGAGTTCCTTTGGCACCAGTTGAATCAGCTCGTTCGCTTCCTGCTAGATCCACCAAGCTGATTTTACTGACCTAAGAACAATAACATGGAAATTAAAAAATAAGAGAGTTAGGTGTGTAGTTCATGGTTGTGATCCCAATACTCAGGAGGCAGAGCAAAGGCAGGAGGATCACCCATGAGCTCAAAGACAGTCTGCTCTATATAGTGGTAATAAATTCAAGACGTAACAATGAAGACAGGAGTCCATGCACCCAGGAAGCAGAGAGACGGATTTCTGTGAAATTCCAGGCCAGACTGGTCTCCACAGCAAGTTCCAGGCCAGTCAGAGATACATACTGAGGTCATGCCTCAACACTCATTGACCTCTATATGCATGCACATGTGCATACATGCGTACCCACAGACACACATGAAACCTATTAAATTGTCATATGAATCATAAAGGATTGAACAACTGGAGCTCTCTCTCTCTCTCTATTTTTTTTTTTCCGAGACAAGTTTCTCTGTAGCTTTTTGGAGCCTGTCCTGGAACTTGCTTTTTAGACCAGGCTGACCTCAAATTTACAGAGATTCACCTGCCTCTGCCTCCCAATGCTGGGATTAAAGGTGTGCGCCTCCACTGCCCGGCCACAACTGGAGCTCTCATATACTTCTAGTGGCAATAATTATTTTGAAAACTGTGTAGCTGTTTCTTAAGAAGCTAAGTATAACTTTACTCCCAACACTTAGGAGGCAGAGGTAGGCGGATCTCTGTGAGTTCAAGACCAGCCTGGTCTACATGGTGAGTTCCAGGACAGTCAAGATAAAGAGGCCCTTCCTCAAAAAACAAAACAAAACAAACCCAAACCAGAAACTAAACACACATGTGCACAAAGGTCCCAGGGCCAGGTGAATGAAATAATGAAATATCTGTCAGCAAGGAAAAGAAACCAACTATCAACATAATAACACAAATGAACCTCAAAATCATCATAAGCGAAAGAAAGCTGGCAAAAATGTAGTATATACTGCATCACTAAATATAAACTAATCTATAGTGACAAAAAGCGTATTAAGAACTGCCTGGATGGTGCTTTATAATACCTTTATAAGACCTCAATATAACACCTTAATAATACCTCAATAAAATTGTTCAAAATTTTTTAGTTTGAACAAAAGTATCCAGAAGAGATGACTTAAAAGCTGCTGGGCTGAGGTACAGCTAATGGCAGAACACTTGTCTGAAACACAAAAGACCCTGAGTCTAATTAGCAGAAACAAAAAAAATAGTCACTAAACATAAAATGATTCTAGCTCTTAGTGACAACTCTAGCAGAAAGCATTCCCTTTACAGGGCAAAGGGTAGAGCATCTTGTCTAGGGATCCGTGGAATAAATTTAGATTCAGGTGTGCCACACCAGGGATACAGCACAGGGGAGCACTTATCTAATACGAGTGTGCTCAATTCCTAGCACCTCACTCACCCCACTCCAAACACAAAGAATACCGCTGAATGCCACTTAAGAGTTTAAGTCATAGCATAAATATATTTTATTAGTTAGAACAACAAATTAACAAATACTGAGTGGTTACTTGGAGCCAGGCATTATTATATGAACTTAACCTACACTAACCCTTAATCCTTTAAACAGCTCTCTGAAGTTGTTACAGAAGGAGAAAATAGAGGCACAAGGGGTTAAGGTAGTTTGCTTGAGGTTATGTAACGAAAAAGCAGCAAAGCCATAGCTCAGAGCAAGCAATTTTATTCCAAGCTCTACGATATTTAACCACTAGCAAAATCAACGGTCGCTGGGGAAAGCTTGCCTAGTATGCTTGATGGGTTTCAATCCTCAGGACCAGAAAAACACACAGACAACGACAAAGGAAAACAGGGGGCTGGGAACAGCTCAGTAGTAGAGGGTCTGCCTACCATGTAATAGACTCTGAGTTCAATTCTCAGTAACAGAAGCAAACAAGCAATGGTGTTTGGACAGTGTTAGAGTTGTTACAAAGATATTTCCCATGAAGGAAGCACACCATGCATGCCTGACCACCTGCAGACATCCCTGCGATAACTTTATCAATGGTTACTGTCATCCAGGCAAGAAGAAAAAGTATTTTTCCCCGAAAGAACTACTTAACTGTCTTGCATGAAATAAATAAACTATTAGACCCAGTTTTAAATTATACTTTAACTGTGTTTTCTAGCTTTCACTTCCATTTAAAGACCCACACTGAAAACTGGTGTGGGATAAATGCTGAGTGGAAATTAAAAACCACCTCCACAAAGTCAAAGAACAACACTGATCCTGTCCAAAACTAGCAGAGTGCAGTAGAATAAAAGGGATTTCTCAAGCTTTTCTCCACAAAAATCTCTGACCAAGTGATCAGAAGCTCTCCTACCTTCTCAGTCGACAGGTTAGTCTCGGTATCGTGCTTCTTCTGGGTGAAAACAATGGTAAACACAGCGTGGGAACGGCTACTGGTCTCATTCATGTTGGTAGCTGCCACTGTCCTAAATAAACCCAAAGGTGACCATGTGACAAGAGAATTCTTCCATGAGAATTGAAATGGGTAGCAGGCTCTATACAATCACACATAACAATCATGGACAAGAGTCTGGAACTTAGACTAAAGGACGGTCACGGACACAATTGCTCTAAGTGCAGTCTTATTTGTGAGCCTATCAGGTTACCCCACCACTCCAAAGGCAGCCATCAGAATCACTCTTCAAACCCCAGCTATCCCTTTAGTAATCACTAGAGCGTTTAATTTTTATTCTTCATTCGGTGCTCATTTATTCCCGAATCATTACTACCACGGCCTCATCTAGACATTACAGTTAACGTTTTACCATGACTTAATCAATACCAGGACTTAACTAAGTTCTGACCTGCTTCAACACTGCACCATTTTAAAGAAAAGACATCTACATAATGTGCTGAAGCCTATACCGCTCCAGCATAGCCAAAGGACTCTGCAATTAAAAGCAACCTAATAGTTACAAACGTGGCTTCAATCCTTAGAATGGAAAAAAGGACCTCAAAATATACCAAAGGACTCAGTCATTAGTCTATTTCCTACCATACCTGGCTTTGTTCCCAGCATCCATGAGGTCAGCAATGTCAGTATAGGAAGTGACCGCCAGCTTGGACAGATCCTCCACATAGGGTCCAAGAAGCGGGTGTTCACGCACACGCAAATTGCCCTTGTTTTTGGGATTCAGCAGATCTCGTACTCTCTCACAGTAGATTTCCATGTAGCTCACCTAGGACATTTTATTAAAGTAAATTAAAGGACTTGGAGAAGATATATACACATTAGACACTTTTTCAGAGCTAAGTATAGTGTTTCAGACCTGAGAAGGATCATGCATTCATGGTCAGCTTGGACTGAAAAAAGGAGATCTTGTCTCTTTTAAAAAAGAAAAACATTTGTAAAAAGCTGTACGATTATAGGTCAGAACACCATAGTCCTGGATCCTATATTCTACTATCAGTGCTATGGACATCAGGTTACAAGGGTCAGAAATAGTCTTTCCTCAAAAAGGAAGAGAGGGCAAACAGGTACACATAGTAGCTATGTGTCTTAGGCACAACATATATTTCAGAAGAACTGTATTAGTGCCCAGCCCCTTTAAAGCAGGATCTTTTGTAGCTAAACTGGGTCTCAATCTTGCAATCCTCCTGCCTCAACATTCCAGGTGCTAAGATTACAGGAATGTACCATCTCACCCAGCTTTATTGGAATTTTAAAAATGTGTATTACTGTCAGCATTGAGGCTTAATGTGAGGTTATTCTAAAAGCCTGGAAATTAATATTTTGATTAGTATTAAAACCAAGGGATAGCCAGGAGGTGGTGGCCCATGCCTTTAACCCCAGTACTTGGAAGGGAGAGGCAGGTATGAGCTTTGTCAAGCAGTGCCTCCAAGATGCTTGGCATCGCCATCTGAGTCCAAGGCCTGCCTGGTCTACAAAGTGAGTTCCAAGACAGCCAGAGCTAGTACAACCAAACCAAAAAAACCTCAAAAATTTTCAGACATAGAAAATAAGAGACCAATGACTAATCATTTTGTTGGTGGTGGTAGATGTGGTGTGTGTTCACACATGTGGACACACATGTGAAGGCTAGAAACTTCCTCAGAACTATAACTTTTTTTTTTTTTTTTGAGACAGAGTCTCTCACTGGCATGAAGCTTGCTGGCAAGAGAGCACCAGAGAACTGACTATCCCTGCCTGCTTAGTGATGTGGAATTTCCCTCTATGCTGTGAATATGTTTTATTACCACTTGTTAATAATGAAGCTGCTTTGGCCTCTGGGAGGGCAGAACAGAGCTAGGTGGGAAAACTAAACTGACTGCAGGAGAAAGAAGACAGAGTCAGGGAGACACCATGTAGCTGCTGAAGGAAAAAGACGCCAAAACTTTACCGGTAAACCACGAGCCTCATAGTAAAATATAAAATAATAGAAATGGGTTAATCTAAGATGTAAGAGCTAGTTAGGAATACGCCTAAGTCATTGACCAAACAGTGTTGTGGTTAATATAGTTTCTGCGTGACCATTTGGGTCTGGGCAGCTGGGAAATTAAAGTGCAGTCTCCGCTTACAGTTCAGAGCTGGGATTCCATGTTTACACCAATCTTGGCTCCATAAGTTGAGCTATCTCCATAGCCCAGTCACTAATTCTTTAAGACTGACCAGTGTTACTAACTACGGACAATGCATCCAATAGAAGTGAGAGTTTGTCAATGACAATGGCTTATTGAAGACTTAGGAAGGCTCAGACAATATAATGTTAAATATTTCTGGTATCTGTCTAGTATATATAGTCCCTGGTTCAATTCTCAGCATCAGTGAACCAGATACTGTGGCATATATCTATAATCCCAGCACTGAAGTGGACAAAAGATTTTCAAAAGTTCAAAGTCATCTTGGGCTATTTAGTCTGGCCAGAAATAAATAAAATTTTGTCTCAAAAAAAAACCACCCTACATGATCAATTATTACAAGATTGAGCATGTAGCTCACAGTAAAGGCTTATGTGAGGCCCCGTGTTCAAGCTTGAGTACTGCAAAAAATAAATTTTTGAAAATGTATGGGATAAAAGATATTCATCCCGAGAGAGGGTCTTACACCCAGAAACATACTGGCAATACTAAGTGAACTCGGTGAGCTTAAAATAAAGGAAAAACAAAACAAAGACCAAGCACATGAAATCAGAAGGCTACAGTGGTGGGGGAGGGGAAGATTGGAAGGGAAACAATAAAAGGAGGAGCTCATCAAAACACATTATTCAATCAAGGAATTCTCAAACAATTAACAAAAAGATATGTAAATAAAGAAGGTTCCAGATAATGGGAAGATTATACATTAAGGCCTGGAGAGAGGAATGTTACTGCTCCATTATAGAAACCGAGAAAAAAAGAGTCTGGGGCAAACAGGTGAAGACGTAGGGAAGAAGATAAGGAAATGTGGCAAGGAACCATAGTGTCCACTAGGATTTAAAGATGCACCCCAAACGATTTCTGAGAACTAACACAAAACGGTATCCTCTCTTATTACTTCTAAGCGCAAAGTACTTCACCTGATTCAAAGAACTGTTCTAGGACAAGACTAGTTATAGAGAAAGTTGAAAAGAAGCACACTCCCCTTTTTGGTATACGATCAACCATCATAAAACAGCTGTTTAGAAATTCAGAGATGTGTGCAACCCCTAATTAACAAAGAAAAATGTCCAAAGCAATTGCATAAAACAAATAGAAACCCATATAAATACTTTTAAAAATCACATAAAAAAATGAATAAAGAAAGTCTGGGTCGCGGTGGCACATGCTTTTAATCCCAGCAGAGGCAGGTGGATCTCTCAGTGAGTTCAAGGCCAGCCTGGTCTACAGAGTGAGTTCCAGGACAGCCAGGGAGACAGAGAAAACCCTGTTGGGGAAGGAGGGGAATCACTAGCATTTTCTTCAAGGGTAGCTCTATCCCCAGAACAAGAGCATTCCCATTATTATGAAGCCCAATACACACAAAGGGTGTTTTCTTCTGTGTGTACAACAGTTTCAAAACCACACACGAGCAATATTAAAGAGAGTTTACACAAAGTAAAAAGAAAAACTGAATTCTCAACGTAAGTAAAGTCTGTGTTGGTGTAACAGTAGCGAGCAGAGCTACTTTATTTGCCTCCCAAATAAAGTGTGAATATAATTTACAGGATGATCACACACATTAATAATCAAATTCAAATTTAACAAAAAGTTATATGCTATCAAAATGGCAAAAAATTAATATTTTTATTTTTTTAATTAAGTTTATAAACGTGTTTGTAAAAATGTGAGGGCAGAGGCCTGCAGAGTCCAGGAAAGGGCATCAGATACCCCGGGGGTAGAGCTGCAAGTGGATCTGAGTTGCCTGGTTGGGTCCTGGGAACAGAGCTCAAAGCCTCTACAAGAGCCTTTCTCATTCTTAACCACTGAGCCATCTCTCCAGCCCCAAACTGGAAAAGAGTTAAAAATAAAAATACTCTACGGTTGCCAGTTTCTCCTGGAAGAATGAAAACTGCTATAGCTTCTTTTGAAAGGGCCATTTGCCAGCCAAATGTATCACTTAACAACACCCAGAAATGCAAGCCCAGAACTCTGAACTATTACTTACTGCAACATTATTCATTATAACCCAAAGTCAGAAACAGTCTAAACCCATAAAATTAAAGGAATACTTTAAGTGAGCAGTAACAAAGTCACAACCAAGAGCCTTCTAACACAATGGGGATGACAGCCCAGCCAAGGTGGGGAACCCACCTATAATCCCAGCACTGTAGAGACAGAGCCAAGGCATCTCTGTGATTTCCAGACTAGAAAAAGAAAGAAAGGAAGGGAGGGAGGGAGGGAGGAAGGGAAAAGAAAAAGAGGCCCAGCCCAGTGAGATGACCTAAATTCAATCCTTGGGATTCCACATAGTGGAAAGAGAGAATCAACTCTGACAACTTCCATTCCTGCATCATGACACTTGATGGTACATTTGTGCACAAATACATTAAATAATTAATTAAATAAATGTATTGTATTGTTTGTTTGTTTTTCAAAACTTGGTTTCTCTGTGTAGCCTTA